>VWZS01005652.1:1525721-1635787 GCA_013397075.1 Rhabdornis inornatus | reverse complement strand
CCGGGACCGGGACCGGGACCGGGACCGGGACCGAGACCGGGGCCGCCCCGCTCTCAGCTACAGGAACACGGAGTCAACCGGCTTGGAAAAGACCTCCGAGATCATCGGCTGCAACCTATGAATGAACACCCCCATGTCAACTAGACCATGGCACTAAGTGCCACATACAACTTTTTCTTAAATACCTCCGAGAACGGTGACTCCACCACCTGCCTGGACAGCCCATTCCAATGCCCAGTTACCCTTTCTGTGAAGAAAATTCCTCAAAATGTCCAATCTGAACCTTCCCTGCTGCATCTTGCGACTATGTCCTCTCTCCTAGCACTAGTTGTCTAGGAAGAAGATGCTGACCTCGACCGGGCTACAACCTCCTTTCATGTGGTTGTACCGAATGATAATGTCCCCCCTGAGCCTCCTTTTCTCCAGGCGAGACAACCCCGACTGCCTCAGCCCCGCCTCAGGGGACTGGTGTTCCAGACCCTTCACCGGCTTCTCTGTTTCTCTCTGGACACTTTCCAGCATCCCTGAATTGAGGGACCCAGAGCTGGACACAGCCCTCGAGGTGTGGCCCCATCAACGCCGAGTACAGGGGGATAATCCCTGCCCTGGTCCTGCTGGCCACACCATTCCTGATCCAAGCCAGGATGCCATTTGCCTTCTTGGCCACCTGGACACATGCTGGCTCATGTTCAGCGAGCTGTTGATCAGCACCCCAATACCCCAATGTCCTTTTCCGCGGGGCAGCTTTCCAGCCTCTCTTCCCCCAGCCTGCAGCGCTGCCTGGGGTTGTCGTGACCCAAGTTCAGGACCTGGCATTTGCCCCGCAGCTCTGCCAGGGCCCGGCCCCGCCGCTCGGGGGGGAGGTGGAGCAAGGGCAGCGGGCGGGCGGGTCCGTGCCCAGGGCACCAGGGCAGCGGCCGCTCTCGGGGAGAGTGCTGGAATCGGGCGAGGTGTCGCCAAAATCGCTTCTAAGTTCTGCTCCAAACCGGAGAGAAACGCCACATTCCTAGGTGAAGTCGGACAGATTTTGAGAGGGTCATTGTTCCAGGGATCAGGAATGTGTAAGCATTGCAAACAGCCATCCTCCTCCTCAGTGCCGAGCGGTTACCTGCACTGTTCGTCAAATCTCACCGCGCCTTCCAGAGCTGAGGCTTTCCAACTTTTTTTTTTTACTGAGCATTTTTTTCGCTCAGTAAAGCACAAAATTCTCTCTTAGCTTAATAATTTATGTTTCCATGTCTTGCTGCCCTACATAGCCGGGGCAGCGCGCATTAAAACTTTGTACTCTGCCACGTGCACTGAGAGCTGCCGCTCGGGCTCTGCTGAGTTGGCAGGAATATTGTCAAGGAAGAAAACAATTTAATTTTATTCAGGGTAAAGCGGAATTCCATCCTGATGAAATGTATGCGGGCGTTATTTCAGTGTTCCATTGTGGCAGCTGTTTCAACCCCTCTGGTTGATCAATGAGTCGTAGCAACCCTGGGCTCTCTTTACTGTATGACCCTTTGTGTCCAGCCAGTCATTAAATCCTTTGCATTCAGCCTTCGGGCTTCGTGGGAGCAGCAGAGTGGTTGGTAGTTCAAGTCTGAATTTAGAGTGCAGAGGCGGCACATGCCCAATTTGCAATTTTATAACTCTATTTTCCTAAATTGTAGCCACGTTGGTTCTTTCGAAATTACATTTTTTAAGCTGGTGGAGTGTACGATACTGGCCTGTGCAAGCGAAAATATTAAGGAAAAAGTGAAGGCTTCATATGGCTCTCCAATAGCTGGATAAGCACAGTAAAGTCCTGCAATAAAACACACTTGGCCTAGACTACCATACTCAGCTCTTCTGTGTCCCTGTGCTCCAAAAGGCAAGGTGGAAAAATTCCCACTTTTAACTTTTTTAAAAAAAATCTGTTTATTTAAAAAATAAGCTCATTTTTGAGCTCCACTTTGCTCAGTGTCAGCAAATTATCTTGGCCTATTAAAACTCTGCCATCATAGTAGTGAGGATGTGGGAAATGCTGTAATACAAATTTTGTCGGAGCAAGGAAAAATCAGTGGAAAAAAACAGGAGAAAACGCCAAGAAATGGAGAATTTCAATTTCCAAGTGTATTTCTAATTCCCACTCTTTATTTCCCAAACATGTAACCGTTATTTGCATCCTGCATTGTTACTCTGCTGTAATAAATGTAAATAAAATGTCAATGGAAGTCTCTAAATTATAATTCACATTCAAAGACCATGGCAAGATTAATGTATGTAATTCTCCAATTTCAGTCTCTCATGGTAGGCTTCTTTAAATTCACTTAAAGCTTTAGAAAGGAGTCGCTGTATGTTGACAGTGAACAATTTCATTCCTGTATGTATGTTGCCAGTGAACAATTTCATTCCTGTCTGTATCTGTCTGTTTAGCCATTTAAATTACCCAACAAGCATTACATGTGTACCATCTTCTCAGCATTTAGAGAGAATTTATCCCAAACTTTTGTTCATACCTAGTGTTTCAGTATGGGCTATACAGTAGCTTACCAGTAAACGTGAGTTGGAGCAGACCACTACAATTTAAACAGTAAAAAAAATACCTGTAGTATGTTATTGTAAGTTATATTAAATTAAGCATCTTTCAGCCTTCTTGGTGTTTTCGGTGAACACGTTATTAATCTCTGTCTATTTAGTAGTATATTAGGTGGGTTTTTTTGCCTAAGAAATACCCATGGCTTAAGTAGTTTTTAATTTTTGGTAAAGAAGGATGTTAGAAGGTTATTTTTAGCTTTTGACTCTCAAAAAGGTCAAGAATTACTGCCAACAGGCACTGAACAAATATGCTGAAAAAATAAGTCTCTGTCCCATATAAGTTATTATCTAGATAATGGAGGAAATATGGTAATTGTACAGGTATGAACTAAAGACAGTAATATATATAACTCCGAACGACAGAAGGATATGGCAGAAAGAAAGACATATTTATAAGTGTGGATAGAAAGAGTAGAAAAAAAGACAAGGTTCTTCTCAATATGGTTTTGTTTTTGTTTTACATGACTTAAATGCTTAGATAATGCGTTTTTATTCAAGAGTTCTATTAAGAGAATACAAAATAATAATTGCAAAATGAAAACTACTCAGCATTTGTACTGTGACATTTCCATCTTTCCTGACATTTTAAAATGGCTTCATAAAAATGATTCCCTTACATTTTTAGTTATTTTGAAAGTTCAGAGCATTGAAAAAACCAAACAGAAAAAGCTACTGCTTTTCAGTTTTTTCTGTAGATGAACATTTCAAAATTCATTTATTTTCTTTACCAGTTGTTTCGGGGATTTTTTTCAGTGCTGTCCTAGTTTTTTCCCTCAGCTGCTCACCTGACTCTCACTGCAAAATTGATTCAGTTAGTTATGAACAGCAAGTCGCAGAAATGTGGAAAACATAGTGGATTATCTTAAGTAAAACCAAATGGATGTCAGCTTATCTTAACAAACCAAGCAGTGTTTGGGGTGGACATATATCTGGTTCCTAAATGATGCTCCACCACAAGGGAGGCCCACAGCTTCCATGGCAGGAGAAAAACCGTCAGAATAGTCCCTTTAGTGTGTAGCACAAAGCATGGCCCACAGAAAATTGACCAGAAAGCACAGAGGTCCGTGGAGTACAAAAACACATGGTGAAAAACACTGCCAGCCTGGATCTTCCCTGTGCACTGCAGGGGATTTAGAGCAATGCTTCCTGGCCAGTGGCTGTTCTGCCATGACATCTCCTGAAGCATCCCTAACCAGCAGGTAGCTGCTGTGGCCGTGGGTTCCTGGAATGAAGATGGAGAGAAGTACTCTCAGATGTACTGCGAATGCAATGACATTTGCTGCTGCACCAGGGGCTTGCCCAGGCTACTGCACTGATGCTAAATACTGACTCTGACGCCTCAGTATATGAAGTACTGAACAATGTGTTTTCCTTCAGCTGGTGCTTGCTTCTTGCTAAACCTGGGCTATGATTAGTGGAGGAGTCAAACTTCCTGAATGAATATGTGACTTGTGGTTCATGTTTTGTGCTATGAAATGAGTAGCAGCACTGCACCAAACACAAATTAAGGGATGGGCATCATCAGGCAAAGCCGTGACATAGGCTCCAGACCTGTTTATTTTAGGAACTGTTTCTGAGGACATGCTTGACTATGCACTAGGGTTTGTTCTATGGATTATTAACATTTCAACCAAGTAAAAAAACATTTCCACTAGCATTTTAAGTGAGACATGAGGTAAAAACCCAGTCTAAATGATACTACTGTTTAGTGAGTCTGACTGAAAAGACAATCAAGGCTACTTACATGTCTAGATTTCAAGAACCCAGGTAATACTTGGATAATTGATACAAACCATTTCCATGAGTAAAGAAGTATTTGCAGAACTTCATGGCTCTTTTCAAGATCTGCAGAATGTGCTTCACCAAATTATATTTCTTAAGCACAGTAGGGATCTTTCCACATGTGTTGCAGTGGATTTTCTATTTAAACCTAGGCCCTATCAGCTTGGTTGGGATCCTGCTGTCATGCTGAGAATGGAGACAGTGACTGTTATTAATCTACCTGGGATTCAGAGCTCTGTGGCTGTGGTTACTTACTGGAGTACTGGAGGCCNAAAAAAAAAAAAAAGCCTGTATCAACCTTTCAGAATATCCCATTTCTAATAACTGTCATGTCATTTGAAGTATACAGTTGTTTACCTAAAACGCTTTCATCGTGTCCAAGTGAACCTTTTAGATAGCTACATATTTATGTCATTAGATTACAAAGATTTTTTTTCCTACTTTTAGAACTTTGATCTCCTTGGTAATAGAGGATGTGGTGTGAAATATTACCATCATCATGTATCTGTGTATAAGTGCTTCTGAGAACATGTTGGTTCTCGTGTCTTTAAAATTCTGTGAAAATATCCCTGCAGATGACAGCAGTTAGGGATTATCCTCAGTATTTAACAGAAACAATCTTATTTTGCCAGAAACCTTTATCTTGACCTTCCAGACATTATTAAAGGTTATGACTGCCAACCAAATTAAATTGAACTCCTCAGGGCAAGGTTCAGTTCTACTTCATTTAAACCACGAGTTTTGCCAAAAAGAAAATGTATATGGGAGAATGATCCACATAGTCACTACAGTTATATTCTGTAACAACACCTGTGTTACAGCCTGTGCTTCTGCAGCACTGACTAGGAAAGAAGCACAGAAGGGCTTAGATTTGTAATAACTTGGTCATTACTTTTTCTCAAATGTTTGCAGCAACAGAAAAAAGAGTGTCCAGGGGAAAGCAAGCTATGGTGTAAAGGTCAGAGCTATTATAGGCTGATCAGAGTCAATGACCTCTGTTTTGTAAGGTTGTCTGATTTCTGTAGTAACTTTCACTTCACAGTAGCTCACACACTGAGAATGTGCATCATGGGGCATAACCCCCAGCTTTTGCTTGTTTCCCTATGGCAAAAATATATTTGCTGTGTGTACTGCTTTCAATGCAGGGTCAAAGAACACAGTGAAGAAACCACTTAATGCTTTTTATGTCTTAAGAAAAATACTTGGCTCAGTGAAGTAGATTTTCAGTTGAGTGACTGACATGGAATGTCAAACATGCTTACTACTCAAAAGGTGCATTCTCTTCGCTCTCCTTTGTGTACCAGTTATACATTTTTTTAGACTCATTTTTTAACATAGTCATGTAAGATGGGCCTCTGCCATGGCCTTAGCCTGGTTAGAGATGCTAAAGAAAGAGTAATCTCACAAAGATGACAACACAAAGAAGTGGCAGTGCATGGTATTTCATTCTGATTGCCTGGTCCTCAGAGGGTCTGAGGACTATTTAGGAAGCTGCATTCAGCATCACCATTCAGCTTCTGAGAACAATCTTGTTTGCAATCTGTACTTTTCAATGGCAACAGGGACCTGGACACCAGGAGCAGGAGCATGGACTGACTCAGAGAGGCTCCAAGGGTGCCACCAGAGGGCACCTCTACTCCAGGCCCAGGAGGAGTTTGGGTACCCTGAGAAGGTGGCAGAAGAGATGGAGCATCTCTGAGGCCTGCAGTGGCCAGTCAGGCAGGGACCATGGTGGCTTGCACCCAAGTTGGGGCCACCTTCCAGTTTGGTGGGCCATGAAACAAGCAGCTGCTGATTTTGGGAAGCTTATTGCCTTGAATGCTGCCACCTGATTAAGGAAGATTTTTACTTGAGGGGCCCCAGGGCATTTCCAGGTGTCTAAAGCCTTCAACATCTGCAGCAGTATCCTGTACAGCTGCCCTGCACCTTGCTACTAGCACTGGTGGCAGCTGAATGACTGAGTCACCGGGGGCTGCCAATCTGCTGTCTTGTCTCAGGCTGCCTCAGATTATATATTCCTGTATCATCACTAGAACAGTCCCCAGATCACATCCCATGACTGCCAGAGTCCCTTGAGCCAGGTCAGTCACTGCCTGTGCTCAGCTAGGGCTGGAGGTGGTTCGGGAGAAAAGTGTGGGGACTTAGGGTTTTCTCTGGGAGCATAGGGGTGACGTGACAGTGGCTGATGAACTCTGCCTCCACTCAGTTGCAGAAAGTGCTGCACTCCTTGAGCCCCAGTGGTGACCAGTCCCAGCTCCTATATCAAGGACTGGCCCTTATCCCTCTGTTCAAGGGGATGTGGGGAAGAACATGTCAGAAATTTCTAACCTGGCCTTATTGATGAGGATGCGGGTAGGGGTAATTGTCACCCTAATGACATTCAGTGAATTTTTGGTCTAAATCTGGGAAATTCTATGCAAAATGCTAACTGCTGAAATTTCTTGTCTGCAGTATCAAGCAGTATGAAGCCAAGGGGAAAGAGATATGCTTTATCTCTCCACCAGGAAGGGGCAGGAAGGGGTACAGGAGTGCTTCAGCACTGACACACCAAATGGTCTGTCCCATGCAAGGAGCCTGTTGGGTGAGCCTGGACACAGAGGATGGGAGCTAGTCCAGCAGCCTGTCAGCCCAGCCCTAGGGGCAGCGTGCCTGTGTGAATCAATGTGTTCTCACCTTGCAATAACAGGAGAAAGTCCAAGAGGCCGAGAGAGGTGACCCAGAACTCTCCAATTAATCTGAGCAACAAGGATCTGTGAATGTAGGTGAGTTGGAAATCTGCACATCAAGAAATGCTTGTGCTTGATTTTCTACTACAGATTTTCTCACTGCAGTCCAAAACTTGGTGTTGAAAATGTGTACTTATGTTAAATACTCTGATTTAGCTATGTTAACATATCTTTAATGATTATATCTGAAATATTCTTAAACCTGGAGCATGCTTCAGGTTGGCTTGTAGATTTTGGATGTGGAATCAATTCCAAAGCATCTCTCACAACCAAGAAAAGGTGTGAATTTAGATTGTCTCTTGAAGACACATGAGAAGGAAAACATTAAAGATCTCTTTTTGTTTTTGAAAACACATATTTATATCATGCAGAGCAATGATGTCCTATGCTTTAATATCATATATAATCACAGATATTTAAAAAGATTCTTTGCCTTCTCATTTTCAGTTATTTAATATGACCATATTTTAATGAAAGTTGAAAGCTGAAAGTTATAAATTCTCACTCACAGTGGGTCCATTGTACTTAGAATTTTGCCACATATATTTAGTGCTGTGCTCATGAACAAATCAAAGCTCCCCCTTAACCCAGAAATAAAATCACTGGGACCTTGGGAAAGTGCTGTGTGTTGTTGGACTGAGAACTGTACTGACTTGGCTTGGTTTGAACATGGCTTCTTCTTCAGCATCTCAGTCATGTTTGTGTTTTTTAAAATCTGGCAATAACAAACTGGAAAACCCCATATATTTCTTGTTTTCATAATAAAAATCAGGAAAAGATATTAAGATAAACAGAGAACCATTTAATGGAGAGTCATTTAGTATAAGAGTAAAGGAAGTTACAAGTGTGATGAGGAGGTTATAGTTGATTTTCAGCTGCTGTTGGGAGGGCATTGAAAGAAGAATTCCTTGCAAAGATACCATACCTAAAGAAAAAGAAGAATTACTAACAACCTTTTAAAGAAGTTTGCAAATTCTCTGGGAGGTTTCCAGGAGTAATCAACACAACTGCCAGTAGTTCAGCTGCCTGAAAGATGAACACAAACACAGCAAAAATTACTTTGAAGTGTACCCAGGTGAAATATGCAAGATCGAAATTGCATTTAGGGAAGTCAGATTTTCCCCAAACTTCACAAAATCTTTTTATCCCATCAAAGCAGGAAACAAAAATAGGCCTTTTAACAAACCTTTATTATAACAGCATATTGCATGGTAACCAAGAGCCTTAATTACCATGCCAAGAAGGAGCCTGTTGTTTAATTTCTGATTTTCTGTTTACATGATTCACAAGTTCATTGAGGAGTGAGTAGTTTCATTGCTGTTCTTCTGAGTCAGGCCATGCTTACTGTTTGTTCTCAATTCACATATGGAATTGTCCTTGGAAATTAATTTAGCTCTCAGAGGTTTAAGTTTGAAAATATTGGTATTTATGTCTTTTCTCACAGGAAAGAACTTATCACGATTGTTGAATAACATATAGCAATGGTTGTGCTTAGTTAAATCATGGAGTTTAACTCTTGAGGAACTGAAATTACCTAGGTGTGATTATTTTAGGATAAATATGCATCATCAGAAAAATCCATATATTCAAAGTTCAGTTTCGGTGACACTTTTGAAGAAATTTCTGGGGAAGAGATCTTCAGCAGGCAGCAATTTCTGCTTCAAACCAGAGAGGGAGTGTTGGAATAGCTGATAGTACACTGGTATCTGCCTGGAACAAGAGGAATCAGGTTTCTGGTTCTGGCTCACATAAAAGCAGAAGTGACTGTACCAAGGCAGAGTCATCCAGAGAAGAGAGAAGTGAAGAAACTGCCATATGGGTATGGCAGGTTCTGTACAAATCAGCATGGTGGAGCAGTAGCTTGAGCACAGCATATTTATGTTAAATCTTCAGGTCTTCCCTGAGGGCATATGTCTTAGCTGGTAAGTCTTGGGTCCTTCTTTCAGGACCAGCCTGTCCAAGACTTCCTCTCACAATATTATTCCCACCTGCTTTATATCAGAGTTTTATCTTTTGTATGGACATTCAGACAAATGCTTCCCATGAAAGTCAGTCTATCACTCATGAGAAAGAGCATGGTGATGGTAGAGACACACTATGAATTCCTTCTGCAGAGAATGACTAATTTCCCCTTTTTCCTTCCCTTTCTATCCAGATAACAAACCAGAAGGTGATCCACACCCTGGAGAACTTGTTCATTGTTTGTATCTGCACTTATGAAAAGGTCTACACACAAGGAAAAGAAACTCACTGGAGTCTGGCTTGATAGAAACAAGTGGTGATTTCACTCAAAAAAATGGATCTCGCCTCCCCAGGCAAACCTACAAACAAGCCAGGAGTTCTGGGGAAGTTAATAAGTTGTATGCAGCCTGTTGGTCTCTTTGAAGAGGCAGGTGACTGGGGATTTGATTTCAGCTTGAGGCTTAGGGTTTGGATTGGTTTTTCCCCCTGAACCAGGAGAACAGGCTATAATGAACACCTGAGCTTGTCCTCAGGTCTAAGCTGCAGCTCAAGACAGGTCTTTGGAAGAAATCTGCCTTATGGTACCTGCTGTGTGAAGTAAAGCCAGGCTATCATCTCTGCAGCTTCCTGGGAACAGGAAAAATCAAAGCACCTTAGAGATGAACCTTGTAAAGGACTGAATAAGGTGGGTCTAAACTTTTTGTCTCATGGCCTACAACATCCCAGCTCTCTGGGATCTTGTTGTGGGTCTATCAGGAAACTGAGATCCATTTTCAGACCAGAAGGAAGCAGCATGCTGGAAATTGTAGTCTGGAAGTGCTAATATCAGTCCTTCAGAGCAAATCTGATCAGGCCTTGAATTTCCTGCTTAAGCTCATGTTTTCTACTTGCTGTAGCATCCAGTTGGAAACTTGCTACTTCACAAGCAAGCCGTGGAAGAGCAAGAATGGAAGTTCGCCCTTGGCACACCTGCTTTGGCACACACAGTACTAGCAACTATTTGAACTGTCCCAGGTGAGGGAAGAGAACCTCTTCCACACCATGATGTTTGATGCCACAAGCATCAAATCATGTAGGGTGGGCAGTACCTGCAGTCTGGTTGGCCTACCTGGCCCAAGTGCTCCCTTGCACGTGAGATGCACATTGCCTGTGTGCCTTCCTGTACCTGCACTGGGCAGTGCAGGTCAGCATTCACTTGGGGGGCTGGCCCCCATTCCTGCCTGGACCCCTTTTGTTGTCTGAGATGTTCCATTACATATTTACAGCAGCTCAAGGAGTCTTAGAAACTCATTTTGTTCAACTGGCACAGACTTAGAATAGTTCCAGCACATTCTCAACTGTTTGCAGGATTACACCAAAACGTAATTTTTTTTTCTGCTAGGGCAAAGTTCATTATCTCATTTTAAAAAAGGGTGAGACAGGTGCTCTCTGCAAACATATTTAATAAAGCCTCTTGATTGCTCTGAATTATATATGGTAATTATCTTGTTATATAATTAGAAGTTCTTATATATACTTTCCTTAATCTTGTTGCTTTGATGTTACACTTGGGCGTCTGTATTACTTTGTGGGATACAGTCCAAAGCTGTCTGGATACATTCCAAGATTACTAATGCAAAGACATATTTGCAAAACAGGACTTTTAAAGTCAAGCAAACATGGGTAAAAGTTTTTTCCTGGCACTCTGTTTTAAGTTTTGGAGTTTAAAACACTGATTAGTGTAGTAACTTTTGCCAGACTTGTTCAATATTCAGTGATAGTAGCTATCACTGATTGTTGAACTATCAGTGTTCCTGATTGTTTCCCTTTCTTGAGTTAGGAAAAAAACTCCTAAATGTTCATCTGAAAGATGTATAACCTGTGGGACATCATATGGAGGTGTAAATTTTGGGGTCCTCTTGGCTTTAGAAAGGATGTCTTGGAAAATCTTAGCCAAATGAAAATTGTCCAAGTGAGTGCTGGGAGTTTACAGAGGAGAAACCATATTTCTACACATGAAAGTTGCCTCTTCTGAAAATTAAGATAAATTCTGTGGGCACAAGGTGCTGCTTTTTGTCCAGGACAGCTTATTTGTACTGAAGACTGAAAGAGTATTTACAGCCCCATGCAAATATGGCCTCAATTACAAGGAAAAAAGTCACTCCCTTCCAGCTGATTAATCCCAGAATGTTCCTGAAACAAAATAAGCATTAGATGAGTTTTGTATGAGACAACATACACCAAATAAAGGAACAGGAAAAAAAAAAAGGTAAACGGACATATGCCCTGGAATAAAACTGACCAAATATATACCTTTTAAAATCAGTATTTTATGGGAAAATTTCTGCATACAAAATTCAGTTTCAATGAGTAAACAAATGGAATTAGTTCATCATTGAAAGTAATACTCTGAGTGGAGTGGTGGATAACAGAAAAAAAAGGAAGTGTTTTTTAGTAATTACTGGATTTCAAATTTTGTTGTTTTAGAGGAGAAGGCAAAATATTTGGTAAGAAAAAAACAATACATATTCTTAAATCATGCACAAAATAGATGTTTAGCTTTTTAGAGAAGGAAATCAGCCCTTATTCCACATAATTACCCATGTACTCTTACTTGTATTGTCTTGCTCATATATGCATTTGTAGTGTTCAGTGAAAAACAGGTATCACCTTTGATCTGGGGTACCTGTTTCTGAGCCATTGTTCCAGAGTGTAGTATTTCCCCTATATACTGTTATTAATATTCATTATTATTTGGAATAATTTGCCTTGTACTGAAATTCCACTGAAAGTGTTTCTTAATAAAGTCAAGGAACTTAACTCCTTAATTAAAGTTAATAAAGAGAGCTACTGAATAACCTAGAAACACCTGGACAGTGGTAAGTAATTTTAATATCCCTCTTTGCATGACACCCACAACATTAGAATAGATTTCCTGTTATTGCTTGGCATAATTAAAGTACTCCACCCAATTTCTATAAAGTTCACAAAGCACACCCTCTGAAATCCCACAAACTCTTTCAGGAAAAAGAGAAAATTTGAGAATAAACATTCACAATTTATTTTTAAGTAAAAATTAATCCAAGAGAGGCATAAGAAACCCAGAAGCTGTTGGGTCAACCAGTTCTACATTGTGAACTAGCAAGATACCTATAGAAAACTATAATTTGCAGATCGTCCTTCTGCCCCTGTGGTGAAAGTCATAATAATGATTTTAGTTAGGCAAGTACTTGTATGCTCTGACAGCTGACCCTAGCCTACCCCAGAAAAACCCTGGAACATTAAAAGGGATAACCAGAAACCCATTGAAACCAGTGTCTTCAAATAAGTTACATAAATGGAACAGAGTGGAACAGAAGGAAGAAGGGGTGGATGTAATGGGGAGATGGCCAAAGGGAGAGATGATGACAGATTGAGCCTATTATTTTTTAGCAGCAAATAAAATCAAGGGAGTGGAAGCATGGTGAGAGATGCGAAGATTTATGGCGAAGAAGCAGCAATCACCCTGGTCCTGGTGCCCTGTGAGGAGCAGCGGGTGCTCTGATCAGTGCAGCGAACATGGTCATGCCTGCCAACCACGCACCAGATGAAGCAGATAAGGTCACTCACTCCCACAGAGGACAGACTTCGGAGCCTTTCTTCTTAGACACACGGGAAAGCATGGGAAAGAGTGGGGATATGGCTCACTGCTAACCAAATCAGAGGATTCCTTGGAGAATTTTTGTAGCACTCCAGGCAAAGGCAGCTGCCAACTCCAGAGTACCACGTTAGGTGAATGGTAAAGAACAAAACTGTAAGTAAGACTAGTTCTCACTGATGATAAAGAAAATACCTGTACATGTAAACCTCCTGCCAAGCCTTGATTTGCAATAAGAAGAGCTGGCCTGATTTCCAAGGGTCTTTATTTGAATACTGACTGCACATGCAAGACAGAAACCTGTAGTATTAAATCAGATTTGTTAAAATATAGTTCTTTCCTCCCAAGTGATGACTCAGTAGATAATTTTGGATATGAACCATTTTACTGGATGGAGGGAAAGGAATTGGGTTAACATACAGAAAAAAAAAAAGGCATTAAACCAAGCTCCAAATTTCAAGCTTACTAGTAAGGCTATCTTTTCAGTGAAGCTTTTTAAGAAGGAATAGCTATGCTCCCCTCTTGAAGAGACCCAAATCCCAAAGGATTCCTCTTGTTATGAAGGCAGATGTTGGGTACAGAGTCCCCAGTGGCATTACAACTGGCTCTGCAGAGCTGCATTTTGACTCCATCCCGCTGTGCCTCTGCTGTGGTCCTTCCCAGGAGCCTCCCCAGCGGTTCCTCACAAGGTACCTTGGCAGCAGAAACTCCTTAACAAGGCTGCTACTGCTGGCTGGCACTGTGTGAGAGGAAAGGGGAGCCTTCCTGTCCCTCTCGCCTCATCTGCAGCTTCTAGACTGCACTCCTGTCGCTCAACAGAGATGCTTTGAACAGGTTTTTTCACAACATAAATACAACATTTATGATTTCAACTTTCTGGTGAGTCTGTTGTTGCCAGCTGCACTCCAAATACTGTATGGGCTGACTGTAGATTGGGCATGTTTAAGCCTGCTCATTGGTTGCTCCATCTGAGTGTTTCACTTCTGCACTAGATGCCACCAGAGTACCTGCCTTTCTGGGTTTTTAGATGTCAGTAGTCATCTGGGAGAGAATACCTTTCTATTTTGCCTCAGGGCAGCAGGCTTTCGTGCCCTACAATCCCCTTTCTTTTATTGACATACAATTAAATTGCAGCCAATAGCTGTGATAATTAACTTTTGGGCTTTATTCTGTGCTCATTTCTATAAAACCAGGAGCAGTTGGAGAAGTGTTGGTACAAGCCTTAAGCAGCAAAAGAAGTCAAACCAGCCAAAAACCAGCTGTGTGTCTTAGGTGAATGAGAAATTCCACCACTGTGTGTTTGAACAAGTAAATCTGTTGTGCTCATTCCAACTCTTACCTGTCTTCTTTTTTTTTAACCCTAAAAATACAAATGTTCACAGCAGGCATAAAAAATTAAAGGTATAAGTTCCTTGAGGCTGTAGCAAGTTCATGGATGCAATGACCTCCATAGACCTGAGTCCATTACAGAGGTGATTGTATCTTACAGGGAACAAGACAGTCTCACCAAGTATGGGAGATCTGAATGATAGAGTGTTTGTGGGTCAAACATAAACACCGTCTGCTAGCAAAAGCTTGCACTAGAGCAGGGTGAGTCCTTTGCTATCCTTTTACCCTAACCACCCCTAAGGCTGGGCAGCAAGACAGGGTTTACAGCCATGAGATGCATGTGAGAACAGATATATGCTTCTGCTGGCCCAGTCTGTTCCAGGGGACTGCATCTTGGATGAATCCACATTCCATGGCGGCAAGGTAGGAAGACAATACTTCAATCTTGTGGATCTGAGTACAAGATACCCACCTGGGTGGGGTTACACAAGGTCAAGCAAGATGCCATTAATATCAAAGTACAAACTGGATCTTTTCAGTCAAGTCTCCCCACTCCCTCCCTTGCAACACAAGCAATCTTTTTAATGGTTTCTTGTACAATCCTGATGTGCAAATCTACTGACAGGTGTAACAGGACAAACATCCTCTTTCTGGTCATGCCAAACCTTAATTTTGAGTAGTGTGCAGCTCCCATAGCACAGAGGACTCATTGTGCCTGGTTATTATGCACTCAGCACAGCAATCTTGTTGCACTAGTTGGGTCATCTAGGGGACTACCTATTTTCATTCAAAAAAAAGACACCCATGGAGTGTGAATCATACTCCAAATACTGATGACACTGTGAGAGTGTAGACACCTTTCTGACATGAAGACATCATCATTGTAAATGTCTGAAGTTTGGTGAACCGAGTCCATCTATCAGCTGTTTAACGTAGGCCTCAGATTATGGTCCCTACCCCAGAGAGTGCTCCTGAGCATCTACTGGGTGACTGGGGAACTTGTCATACCAAGAATATAAATTTCTTTACTGATCTTTGTCTTGAAATTACATGATAATTTTCTGGAGCTCTTTTTGTCTCTCGTTTGCATATCACCCCCACCCTCCAACATGCACGCACACCCGGACCATGGGTACACACAGAGAAAAGTGTATGTCAGACTGAGGGCTAAGTTAGTGTTCCATGCATACAGTACCATTGTGGAAATAGCAATGGAAAATTTCAATGAGCCACCACAGACTCAAGTCTTTCTCGCTTGTCAAATACAAGTCTAATCACAAATAACCTGGAACACTTTTCAACTTGTTGAGAATACTTATGGGTGTGGTTGTAATATGTTTAATGTGTGTGTGCTAGGGAGACTTAGAAAATTTTTTAAGCTTCAAGTTTGCCAGGACAGATTCATCTCAATTTGCCTCAAATTTCATTTATCACATTTATTATAGCCAAGAAAGTATATGAATATTCCTCAAGAAAATGCATCAGCAGACACACCACTGATTCTAAATGTCTCAGTTATAAATACTGAAGTCTAAAGCCTCTACAGTGTCTTAAATATCTGCATCACACTCACCATAGTGTAGTACAGTGTTTGGATGCATCTTTCCTTCTAAACTCCTTAGATAAAAAGTAAATGAAAGGTGGAGTAAAGTCAGCTGATGTGGAGCCTGCTGCAGACTGCCTCTCTGCATGATCTGTCCCCACCCCTTCCATTCAGGATGACTCTTGAGTGAAGCCTCTCCTCCTCATTTCCCAAAATCTACAGAAGAGTTGAAGAGCACCTGAAAACTGGATGGGCAGCACCAGGAGTGAAACTGACAGCAAGAACTGGTTTTCTTCTTCTCCAATTTAGAGAAATCTAGCTGGTGTCTCACTGAGAAGAAGTGAGCTGGGCTGCAACAGGATCCTGCACTCCAGGTATGTGAGGGCAAACTGGTCCATGCAGACTGAGTTGACAGCAGAAGAGGATAACTACTTCTGCCTGTGCTGAGAGGGAAAATCTGAAATTGCTAAGCAAGTAGATATAGCTCTTTGAAAAGCCATGAAACAATCAGCAAAACCTACTCCTTTAAAGAGAGGCTATAATTTGGTTTCAGTAAAAAATTGCACAAAGACAAGTATCAAGGGGCAGAGAAGGTGAAGATAAAGGCTGTCAAATTTGGGAAAGACTAAATTTCATTTTGAGTCTTTGCTACAAGCTGTGGTACAGCAGTAGTTCTGAGGACACTGATAATTTATGTTCATCAAGTAGCAAGTTCACATTAAAGGACCATAATAATTTTTTTCACCCTTAATGGTAATGAATTTCCATTCTTTTCCTTGTTTGGTCCACTGAGCCCTTAGCATTTAAATGAAATGCTGATGTAGCTTAAAATGTTATCGCTCAACCCAGGAAAAGGGCAGAGATGTCACATCTTGGCATCAGTAGTCCAAGGTCCTGCCAAACAGAACAGCACTTTGAGATCACGTGCTCATACTCACTTTCTGAGAAGTGGAGATTGTCCTCACCAGGATCTTTGCCTCTGTTTAAGCTGATTGATTTTAAAGATATTTTTAACCTCACTTTCCAAGCAGAGATTTGTTTTTACCTGATGAAAACTAAGACTCAGCAGAATATAACTATGTGATTTGTTGCTTCTAAAAATGCAGTAGTTCGGGTCTGTCCTACCACCTTTGGTGGAGCCCATCTTTGTGTAGTGAAATAACTCTCCTCAGTTTTTATGTTACTTGCATGGAAGCTGAATGATACCAAGACACCCAAGGGAGAACAGGACCACCAGAGAGAAGGAGAAGCTCTAAGAAGGCTTTCTCTCAAGGAGCAGTAGGATGACACAAGACTCAATATCTGTGGTTTTCTCCATTAGCAGCAGTAACTTTTCCCCCTGTTCCCAGCAGACCTTTCATCTCCTCCATGCTGCAGCACAGTGATGGAGAGAGGGACATAAGGGTGAGATGCTGTCTGCTTGGAACTGTGCCATGGGGAAAGCAGGAAAAGGAAAAGTGTAATGGCTGAAATTGGTGGGAAGAGGGAATGAGGTGAGACTGGAAAAGTAGGAAATATCCTGGCGTGTTGCTTTGCCACACCGCATTGCGTGGGACAAAGCAGGCGGGAGCAAATAAAGCTTCTGACTGAACAGGATCCCATCAAACTTCTAAGCAGTTCAGGTGTGGCTGACTATTTACTAACGTTCTCCGCTGCCTGGTGCCTGGAAAGGAGCCAGCTGGCCGGGCCTCAGTCAGCACAGGCCAAAGAAATGGTTTCTGGGAAGCTACCAATAGATGGGGAGTAGGCTGGTTCACAACTATTGCATAGCTTAGTGCCTCCTAAACAGCACTTCCTTGAAGGGGACACCATAGGTTGTGCCCTTCTGAACAGAATACCACAGTGGAGTAAGACTGTGGCTGCCATCTCAGAAGGCAGCAGTGTTAGCTATCTTTGGGAGTGCCTGTGGTTTCTCCAGGCAGACTCCTATACTTCAACAAGCTCATTCATCTTAGGTTGTAAAAAAGAGATAGGAAGCACTTCAGTATGAACAGACCTCTCAAGCATTTTCAGGCATTTCAAACATTATGGGGGGCTTAAACTAGAAGATAATCTCCTGTGTGTGTCACACCTTCCACTTTCATATAATGCCAAAACAATGGAGGTCTTAATCCTGAAGATCAGGCTACTTCATACTTCCTATAACTAAGCCTGACAGATGTTGAGAAAGGTGGGGTGAAAATTAACACATGTAATCAATTCTCAGTTATCAGCACAGGGGATTACTGATGATGAGAGATCATCCATCTCATGGATTTATCTGAATGATAAATGAATGATTAGAGTAGTAAAGACATGTCTGCCCAGTTCCTGTATGTCTACACCAATATCAGCCAGGGTTATGGTTGTAATCAAGTATTTGCTCAAACTCAGTGCTGACCCTGCCAGATCTGGTGACAGCAGCCCCAGGGTTGGGAGAGCATGGGGAAGAACAGTGTCTCTGCACTGTGCACTGGGGAGGTTGATTATCTTGGGTATAAAGCACTTTAAATGCATATAAAATACAGATTCTTTTATTGTGTCAGAGTGAATAATGCAAACTGGGAAATGTTGTGTAGGGCATAAGCAAGCAGTGAGTTTCTGTGGCATCAACTCTTTGTTCTTCAGTCTGTCTGTACCATGGTTCCAAATGTATCCGTATTGCCTAGGCAAAATTTTCCATTACTCTGTGAAATGTAGCCCTCTGCTGCTCTAGTTAATGGAAGGCATGTATTTTTATGGGAATTTTCTGCTCTTCCATGAAGATTAGATAGTTTTATGAAGTACATATTACAATGCAAACTAAAATAATAGGTTGATGTAGAAATGATGGAGACAGTCATAGTGTATGTGCCTGTGTACTGCACACCCAAGGACAGTTTCAAAGTCAGTACATGACTAGGAAATGCTGCTAGTATCACTGCCCCTGCAGATTTAATTGGATTCCTTGTATAGATGGATTATAACACCACTTTTAATTACAGGATCACAATCTACTTTTTGCACAGAGTCCATTCCAAGCTCCTGACACAGAGAGTCAGAACAACTTTTGACTTTAATCTGTCTAGCACATCTCCTGGCTCATTGTCTCTAATTGCTACTTGTGGAGAACGGATAAAACCATATACTCTCAAATATTCTGAATGAGGCTTGCACATAAGCTTGTTTTCTTGCAATCCCTTTCAAGGGCATAGGGGCACATGGCACTGGAATCTAGTTTACAAATTCATACTGCAGTTCTTCACTAGCTGTGCCCAGTGCTTCTGCTCTCAGAAGAGCTGTGATGCTGCTGGAGAAAGCACAGATGAGCTACCAGGCACCAGCACCAAGACAAGCACTGAACACTACACTTCAATGCAGCAGTTGAGTGCTGTGGTCCTTGCAAGTAGTTCAGAGAAAGCAGCACAGGATTCTCCAGGAAGACACGCATGATGGCCCCATGCCTCCAGAGAGAGTGGCATCGGAAGTCATAGCTCTTCACACCATAGTGCAGACAGAGCCACATGGCAGCAAAACAAATGTGACATGAGTGTCAAGACCTGTATGTGCAGGTTGTTTGTAACTTGATAACTTTGAATTTGGTATTTCTCTTTATTCTCAGCTTAATAACATAATAGGAGAAGAAGCATTCTGCGCTGGAACATTACTTTTGCTTTTTTCTACTTTCTCTTTTCATACAAGGATGCCAATGTTATTCACAGAAGTTATTGAATTACTTTCAGAAGACCGTATTTGCTTTTTTGCCCTGAATAATTTCTGTTAGCAAATTATTTTTATATTCTTGCTATCATTTTTCTTCTTTTTTTTTTTTTTTTTAGGTTTTCAAATGGCCGATCCTTTTCTATATGATACTGGAGAAAGATCTCACTATGGGTGCCTTGGACATGAAGTACAAATTGAGTACCTTAAGGCATATGTTTGTAGACCATCTTTTTCCACGAACAAAGCTGTGATTGTGGTTCATGATGTATTTGGATGGCAGTTCCCAGATATTAGATACATAGTCGATTTGATAGCAGGTCATGGATATATGTAAGCAACTTTTTTTCCTATCTTCCCGTTAAATGCACTGATAGATCCCCAGGCCCAAAGCTAGGCATGGCATATGATGTTTCCAATACACAGAAGACAGCCATACCATTTCAGTCTGAGCAAATAAAAAAGAAAATAGACAAAATATTTCCATGGAGCCACCAAAGCTATAAAAACTGACCCAGGAAAAACAGCTACCTGAGCACAAAGGCACAAAGAGTCTTGAAGTGCCTGTGTTTGTGCTTATGAAGCAGTGGTAGTAATCCAAAGAGAAACACTGGTATCTATTTTAAGTTGTATAAGCTTTTCAGGACCAAACCTTTTGAACATTTGCTTTAGCTTGTAACAGCAAAGAGGTATATATGTGTTTGTATAGAATCAGGAGGTTTGTTTAATCCCTTTGTTTTTGTATTAAGTGTGTCTAAGGAAACAATGAGCATTTATTTGTGTCTTTTGTTTTGTTTTGTTTTTCCATACAAAGACATACTTTTTAGCTAGCTGATTACCAGAATAGGATGAGCAAACATGATTCAGACAGTGATCATGTAGATATGTACTCTGGACTAGAAGATATCAGGAGACATTTAGACATCCACAGATTCAATGAAAATTGACTGAATTCCATATCTCACACAGAACCATCTGCCCAGACTTCTTCAAGGGGACAGAACCCTGGAAATCAACTGATCACTGGCCTGACTTTCCTGACTGGATGAAAAATCATGATCCTATGAAAGTAGACAAGTAAGATACATATTTGTACTTGAACTTTAAAAAGCATCCAGCAAAGAAGAAGAATTTATATGAAATGTTAGAAATGGCACCTCACAGCAGGGCAAGCTGGCTGCACAACCACAGTTTCTTATTCTGGGTGATTCTTCTGTGGTCCTGGGCACCACAGAAATCCCTGTCTTAGCTGAGATTTGAAAAGGATCATCTGCTCTGCCCATCACTCTGCTTATTGTCCCCATCTTTTCCTGAGCCTTTTCTGACTATGTTATACTGGCCACAGAGGCTCACAGTGTTTCACAAGCTACAGAATACCCAGCACTCTCACCCACAAGTGCTAGTTCTGTGCCAGTTCCTCAAGATAAAGAGGAAAATTCTTCTACAACTGCAGATGTTATCTGCCAGTTGTTACATGCCCATCTTGCTTTCTGCTTTCCGGATTATGAGATTGTCCTGAGCAGCACTACATAAAAATTTGCTAGACTAACCAAAACCTAAGATACATCTGATCAACTGTACTATTTTTTCCAGTGCAAAATAGAGGGATCATTATCTGTATAACCTAGCAGTGCCTGTGACAAGGCTTCCCTGAATTATGGGAGGCATTGCTGTTTCTTCCGCATCTTTCACCACAGCTCAAAACTTCAGATGATAGTGAGGCAATGACACCCTATTACTCAGCCACCATCCTGCAAGCCACAAGTATTCTTCTGACCCTATCCAGACATTCAGCAGCCACAGTCTATCTTCAGTGTCTCTCAGCAAAGTTTTGACCATACAATTCCAGGAGCTGTGACCAAATTTTTTTGAAAAGACAAATGACTAACAACAATAAAAAAATCCTGCTCCAAAGAGGAGCAGATATGTGGGTAATGTCTCAAAAAAATTAAGATCTCAGGACATGCCTTTTCTGTCTTCTGAGGGATCACTTACAGGTGAACATTCCAGTTCAGATCCATTTCTCTTTCAGAGAACATGGAACACAACATACCCATGAATTTTTTTGGTATTCTTTCAAACAAACCAATTCTGAGAAAGCATGGCCATAGGCTTAGGACACAATGTCCTCTTCATGTCACTCTCATACTGGGTTTTTTTTGGTCAGCCTAACCACACCTTAATGACCATACAGCTCTACCTAATGTTTGAAAATACAGGTAATAGTTTATGAATTCTGCATTTAAAATTAATTTAAAACTCTGTAGGTAATGAAGAAGATAAAATTATTGAGAACACTGAAGTCAGCAATTTTGAAAAAAATTACTTGTTCTCACCTACAATAAAAATATTTTTTAAGGTTTTTTTTATTGCACCTCATGCAAAAAAAATTTTTTTAAACATTGTAGTTACTGACAATGTAATTTGAGTAATTGCTACTTTAGCATAACATTCTTGCATGTGGGCTTGGTAAGATGTTTTAATATTAACTCATGTAACAGGAATGACATAGGAGAAATCTTTATCTAAATAGGTGAACTCTGTAGAGATAGTACAGTGAAGCTTATCTATTACTACAGTCCATAATGCAAGATGTTGTTCTACTTGCAGATATGTCTTGTCTTTAGTTGTCCTGTCCTAGACAAAGTGATTCAAATAAAAATTTACTAATTTTGAAAACAAAGGAGCAGGTGACAATTCAGGTAAGTATTTAAGTGCCTACACCTGTACTTCCTTAAACTAGGATCAGAAATGTTAACTCTCATTTAATAATAGAAACCACTGCTCTAGCCTGAAATGTGCTTTTTAAAGTAATCTCTGTTTTAAATGATTGAAGGTGCAGACAGAAAAAATACCATGTATGTCTTTTAATTTACTTCTTAAATTGTCAACTAATGGTTCTGCAATAGATTCCTTAGTTTACTTCTCTTTATATGTCTTAGGGAAGCTGATGTTGTCTTGAAGTATCTAAAGGAACAATGCGGTGCAAAGAAGATTGGTATCGTTGGGTTTTCCTGGGGTGGAATGGCAGTACATCACTTGATGCTGAAAAATCCTCAATTAACCGCCGGGGTGTCCCTCTATGGTAGTGTAGAACACACGAAAACTTACTTGGGTTCACATGACTATGCATAGCTTGTAATTCCACTTATTGCTTTGTAACAATTTCTATAAATACTCAGCTCAAAGGTGAGTTGCAGATTTTAATTATGGTTATTCAGCAGTAGGCTATATTGCTATAAAAATATCAAGGATACTGTAAACAACAACAAAAAAATAATTCTTTATTTTATAAGAGCAGGGAAATGTGTTTTCCAAATGCTTATTCTACATCCATCAGCCACTTTCCTGATCTAAGTAATATACCTAATGAGTAAACTTAAACAGAAATGTTCTAATTTGCAATTTATCTTGCAGGAATGCTAACCTCACTAACTGGCTGTTTCTCAAAACATTATAGGAATAGTTAGAGACTCTGAAGAAAGATACAGTTTACTAAATCCAACATTTTTCATTTTTGGTGAGAAAGACCACACTATTTCTTTGGATCAGGTAAGTTGTTGTTCTGGAAAGACTTACTTTTCCTATAGCTCATTTATCCTTCACAGAAATCCTTGTTAGAAACCATTTTCACATACAAAAAGTTAGACAAGTTAGATGGTTCTGTTTATATTTCAACATCCCCCCTATGTTTTTTAGGTTATTCAAAGCTTCTTTTTTGAGGTAAGAAATACAATAAAGAACAGCCATCAATCTCTGAGTGGCTAGATAAGTAGAGCGTGAAATCGGACAGGGATATCCCTGGTATGAGCCAAGCATCTCAAAAACTTTTATACTACTGCTATGGGTGAGAAATCAGGTAGCTAAACCACTGAATTTGGACACTGGAAAAAAAAGAGTAATTGAACTTTATGATGATGGGGACCAATGACAAACTGCTATCGCTACAAGAAGACAAAATGAACTGTGTCAAAAGAGTGGGCATGAATTTTAGCTGAGACAACAACAACTTGTAGACTCAAATGTTTTGACTCCTGGCTGCCATCTAGGTTCTGGTATAACCCTTAATGAAAGCATATGTGAGAGGCTGAATAAGTATTTGGGTAGGAAACTGGTGCCCTCTTCTGTGCATAGATTCTTTTCCTTTAGTGACAAGGATGACATACCACCTCTAGCACAGCTTGTTTTTCATGTAGGGTCTGACTGGAGAACTGGTAGTGTGCTCTAGGAATGCATAAGTCATTCAGTATTTACTTCTAACTGCATAAGTCAGCATGTTAATCTATACCTCATATGTGTCTCCTCTGCAGAGGAAAACAAATCCTTCACTCCCTGTCCTCATTTTATGGTGGGCGTGTCTTTTTCCCAGGGGCACAATTTTGGCAAATGCATTTTTTCTGTCATCGGTTACACATTGAAACCACACCTTTTCCTCCTGAAGTTTTATTTCTGTGCAGATTGTATAAGTAAAAATTTTTGCATTAAAAAAACCCAACCAACCCTCAAATACATAGTTTTCTGTATGGAAAAAAGGGATCCATATTAAAAAAAACCAAAACAACAAAAATCCCATGAAATTATTTACAATACTCTTTCTCATCTTCACAATGGGTAGAAGTAAGCTTGCGGCGCAAAATAAGTGTTCATTCTTCTGACTTTTAATGGAAATAAGCACAAACTGTGCCAGCAAATATATATGGGTACATAAACACATTATTAGTACTTTGTATGCATACTAATCACCAAAACATTGTGCAAGAGCAATGTCTTTTTGTTGTACAGTAAACTAAAAAAAAAAAAAAACAACCCTCCATGTTTTCTTAAAGTCTGTTACTAACCCTATCAAAATGTTTTGGATTGAGGGTTATGGAACATGTTCTCTCAAGGTCAGAGCTTCAAGTGTAGGTTACAAGCCTGAGAGTCTGAAGAGAAACACACCTGTTCCTTTATGGAAATGAGATTTACCAAACCATCTTTCCAGCATCTGTTGAGGTTCTTAGATTCCTACATACACACCTATACTTTAAAAAAAAACTTCAGTCTTACACCCAAAGATGCATTTTCTCTATGAGAAACAGCAAATTTGGCAAACTTAAAAAAATCATATGTAATGGAAAAAATGCTTTTCTTTCAACAGATCTTCTTATTGGAGGACAAGCTGAAACAGTATTGTAAAGTTCCATATAAAATTAAAGTTTATCCTGGGCAAGTTCATGGGTTTGCACAACTGAAGCCAGAAGATATGAAACCTGAGGATAAACCTTATATTGAAGAAGCTAGAAGGGATATGATTGATTGGATCAAAATGTTTGTTTGACAATAGCAGAAAGAAATGCTAGGGTTCAAGATCGGTGATTGATTTAATTTAAGAGAAGAAAACAGCCAAGGAAAAATATCTAATTTTGAAGGTTGTCATAAACTAAAATAGGAATGTTTTAATTTATAGCTTTAAAATATTTTTAACAATATATACAGAAGATTGTGAAAGAAGAGTCAGACTAAAGGATGATTAAGCATTAAAAAGCTTGTTGAAGTTTTCTTGGTTTTTATCTGCTTAATTATTTTACATTATGACCTTGATAGTCATGATAGTGTTTATCTATTTTCCTTTCCTAGTAAGCATGACTTCATCATGACTTTACTTGAGTAATTTCAGGCTTTATTTTGGTATGATGATTGGTGGTCATAGGTGTTCACAAAGAAGTACCCTGGGTTTGCATATAGGCATTTTCTTTTATTATCTACAAAGTATTTTTCTCAGCTTACTGGGCAGAATTTCCCATGCATGCAACAAACACTTGGCCATACTAAGGAGTTAGAAAGAAATGATGTTGTTAAGTGACACCCTCCAGGTATTCCCTTCCCATATTAAGCAGGGTACTTCTAGTATTCCTTCATCAACATCAAGGAAAAACATAAACAGTCCCTCCTATGAAAGTAACCCAGACATGAACACTGCAGAAACAGTAGGTTTGATGTGGTNTATAATCTATAATGCTTAAAAAATAAGCATCCCCATGTACACTCTTCGTGTGTTTTTTGAATTTCATTGCCTTGGTAATGACTTTGTAATTAGTGTTTACTCAGAGATTCTCTAAGGAGCCCATCACCCTTTTTTTTTTTCTGTAGCTGTCAGTTTCTCACCCTGTCACCTTGTTAATGTTGCCATAAGTTAAGGCTAGCTAGCTACATTAATATGACTTTCCCTTTGATACCAGGCAGTCTGGCAGTTTCACACATTGTTATCTTATCAGTGTAACTAGGTGCTGGTTGTCCACATACCTCAACAGACTGAGTATGTTAAACAACACTTGCTCAATGTGCCTCTTAAAAGGGCTTACACTTTTTAATGTACACTGAGTTAGATGCATGGGAGAAATACCAACAAGATAGTCTCAANTTTTGGTATGATGATTGGTGGTCATAGGTGTTCACAAAGAAGTACCCTGGGTTTGCATATAGGCATTTTCTTTTATTATCTACAAAGTATTTTTCTCAGCTTACTGGGCAGAATTTCCCATGCATGCAACAAACACTTGGCCATACTAAGGAGTTAGAAAGAAATGATGTTGTTAAGTGACACCCTCCAGGTATTCCCTTCCCATATTAAGCAGGGTACTTCTAGTATTCCTTCATCAACATCAAGGAAAAACATAAACAGTCCCTCCTATGAAAGTAACCCAGACATGAACACTGCAGAAACAGTAGGTTTGATGTTGTGGTGAAATTGTGATGATCAGGCATAGGGCTCATGCAATCCTGATTATATTTTTTACTTCACATTATATCCTTGTTCCTCTCTCAAGTTCTTCCCCTTTATCACCCTTATATCCTCCCAACAACATAATGTATAAACTTTATAATTNGCCTCTTAAAAGGGCTTACACTTTTTAATGTACACTGAGTTAGATGCATGGGAGAAATACCAACAAGATAGTCTCAAGAGGCCAAAAAAACCCGAAAAAACTTCACTGGAAACCGTAGAAAATCAGAGAACTTTGGAAAAGGATTTAGAGCAGCATTCTATCAACACAAAATATCTCACAAAGTATTAACCTTGTCTATTCAACTTATCAAACTCCAAAGCCATCTAATTTTAAGTTATTCAAACAACTCCAAGAAGAGGGAATTGGAAGAAGAAAGAGACAAAGACAAAAAAGATATAGGAAAGAACAAGTATAGCTACCATTTCTAGTTCCAGCAGTGTTCAGTCTCTCACAATTGCATGCCCAGCTGCATTAATGCATTGAAATATTTTAGAGTCCTTATTCAATATGTCAGTAGCTGGTCCTGTTTAATTACAGGAAAGGCACCATTTCTGTATGTGAGATCCTGATTTTTGATAATTATTCCTTCTGACATGAGCAGGGGTTCCTCTAGCACTCTGTTGCTTGCTAAAGAGCTGACATTCCAGTATCTATTCCTTGCACCTTCTATTACCCAGACACCCAGACATAGTCTGATCCATATGCAGTCATTTTGTGTGGGTGTATCAAGAACTGTAACTACTGTGCCATATGAAATCTGGAGAATCTTGCCTCTTCATGGAATACAACCCTGATGGTGAAAGCGTGGATTTGGCAGCAGTTGCCTTGCCTTGCCATTAAACTGTCTCTTAAGTGTATTTGCTGCCTTCATCTCTGGTGAAGATGGTCAGCCATCTCTGAGCAACTGTGAGCCACAGTCATAAAACTCATATTGTGAGATCACTTCAGATGGAAAATATTTATATCCATGAACTTAAACTAATAGGGGAATCTGTGCTGCTTATTTCCCAAGTCTGATGTTCTGCTTTGTGGTCAATGAGTTTTCAGGTGGAAGAAGAAAGAAGGAATATTTGTGTGTGTGTGTGTAAATAAGGGCATTTTAAGGTATGTGAACATAGTAATTTTTCTTTTCAGTTGTATAGGGAACCTTGAAATTCATGACACAAGTGGTTATCTCTTAAACTCAAGGACTGACAAAATGACACAGCCAAGGCCACTGCTGTACATTAAGATGTGCACTGTAAGGTACAGTACAATACATTTATCATCAGTGTGACTTGCTGCTATTTGCCATCCAAAAAAATGCTGGAACTCAGACTCTATTATTCTTCCAGTACCAGTAAATAAGCCTGGTCTACTGGCTTGTTGTGCATGACAGAGTTAGGACTGAAGACATTATTAATGTATTACTTGCATTTAGACAGTCCATAGTCAGGCAGGGGATTGTTGGATTTGTTCTCTTTTAGATTCACTAAGTACTTAAGCTTTTGCTTTTAATTCTGAGGAACAGCATAGCAAATGGATGAAACAATTTTTCCAGACAAACTAGGAACAGAATGTTTTCCAAAGGCAAAGGAGGAGATGAATGTGCCCGAGATGACTGAAAAATGGTTTCATGCAGACATGCCTAGATCATGGTCCTAGGACTAATCAGGCTTAATTTGCTGCAAAAAGGACACACATGTCCTGAAATGCTCCTGACTTGCCCTGGGAAGATGGTGACTGGGAGTGTGTTGACACAAAGAAATAATTTACTAGACCTAGCCACTGGCTGCCTTCATGGTTCTCAGCAATGAAGGAAGGCATCAGAAGCAGGTTATAGGCCAAAATAACCTTAGGACCACAAAGATGGTAAAAGGGCTGGAGCACCTTTCCTGTGGAGACAGGGTGAGAGAATTGGGGTTGTTCAGTCTGGAGTTCAGCAGGAGTGGGACAAGGCTGAAGACTGGGGGTGGCTGGACTGGGGGCTGTGTCCATCTTCACCCTCCACAGGTGTAGTGGAGAAGGTCGTGTCGGGAGGGCACAGGGAAGGTGAGGAGGTAGCAGCCTTTAGGGGAACCATGGAGCTCTGAGATGTTTCACAACTTCTCTGGGGCAACCTGCCCAGAGAAGTGACAGAATCTCCCTCTTTGGAGAGTTTCAAGACCTTCAGGGTGAGGGAAACTTTGAGTGGCGTGGTCTCGTTCTGGCCCATGGGAGATTGGACAAGATGAGTTCCAAGGGCACATTCAACCTCCAACCTCATTTGATCCCAAAATCCCCATGATGACCTGACCTGGTGCTTTCAGTACATGCCAAGCCTGTTTCTGTACAGGTTAAGTCTGTTGCCCATGTCCCCAGAGGGTTGTACCAGCTGTATCTTGTGTTGCCATACACTGAGGTCCCAGTCCCACAATGTTTCCATGTGTGCCAAGGAGAGCCCCAGGCCTTTGGCACCACTCCTGTGCCTACACAACCTCAGAAAAATTTTCCAGTGTCATGGCTTTGTGAAGGCAGTGCCATACATGACGCCATTTTTGGAGACAAGGGACAAGCGCGATGAAGCTCTTGGAAATAGGAATTTGAGGGAGCTGTGAAAGCAGTGTCTGCTGTAGTTTGTCCTGAAATGAAAAATGCTGCTTGAATTATTGGTGTTAAAACCTGTTTGAAGCAAGATAGAAACATGCACTGCATGTGCAACAGCTTTTTCCTGTCTGTTTTCCCAAATACTACTCATCTTCTTGAAAATAAGCATTCAGTGGGGAGCCTCTTTAGGTGACACTCGTCCCTATGATCCAGGTGTCATGGGTGTGGGATAGTGTGTGTGGGATGCAGCTGCACATTGTATAAACAGATTTTATAGGAGAGATGTGAAAGCCTGCTTGCACTCTTCTCCAAAGGCACCAAGACATGGGTCATCAGGGCTGGCACAGGGTGTCTCCAGCTATTCTGGGCATCCAGGTTCTCCTGCTGCTCACAGCACATGGCCACATGTGCCATGGCCTCTGGGGTGCCTGAGAAATTGTTCCTTGGGTTGGTTAGTTGACCTCACTGGTGGTGGATGCCCTGACCTCGTCTCTGCTCACCCTTCTCTTTTCTCATTCCCATTCTTCAGTGAGCAGGTAAGGAGTTTGCAAGGAATACGTAAAAGTGTCCTTCAGGTCTTTCTTTAAAAGCTGTATTTAGGCAGGATGCCTCATACCTACAGAAACTGGAGGATGGTTTGCCTTGAGAGAAGGAAACGAGGTGGTTTTAGCACTTCTCAGTCACGGCATAACTCCAGTTTAGGCGAGATCTGCTGCAGCTTGTTTTATCACAGCTTGTTTTCAGCACTGCATTAACAGCACCGTGGTTAACAGCTTCACAGCCAGACTATATTTGCTCCAGGAAATGTCCACAAGATGGGGCCCCTTTCCTTGACAGCCACGAAGAGGTCTTTTAGGGACTTTGGCTCTAATTACAGTAATCAACACTCTGAATGGTCCCTGTCAAATCCTGCAGTAAAAGTACACCAGTGTCAGAGGAAACCTGGCTTCCTAGTAAGTGGAAGCTGCAGCAAGCAAAGCTGTTGAGTGTTGTTGTCTCTGCATGCAGCAAGGCACCAGCCTGTTGGGCTGTGATAAAAGGTGGAATGTCACCTGCTTGTTAGGAGCCTGTAGTTATTCAGAGAAAACACTGGTTGTCATACAGCACCATCACACCCTGTGTTTTACTTTGCCCTACTGAATATTTATCAGTTTATCTCCTGTATGTAGCAAAATCAAATTACCTTGGGATATCATTAGAGCTTGATAAGGCAATAAGTTGGAAGAAGCGTGCTTTGAATTTTAACCCAAGGGTATTGTCCTCATGCTTGCTCATCATGAGTCAGATCTTTCTTTTTCCAATATAAGCAAGTATAAATAGAGTTACACTAAGCCGCTTAAAGGAATTTTAACTGTGGCAAACAGCATTAGTTCCAAAATGCTGAGTTAATCTCCTTGCAATTCTCTGTTAAACTTAATCATCCAAATAGTGCAAAATCACTTTAAAATTCCTCGGCAAACTAAGACTCAATTGAGAAGGGCAGCTCAAATATTTATCACTGGAAAAGTAATATTCAAAGAATACCAGCTAGTAAATCTGAATTTCTGCTATCCAAGCATCACCAGTGGTCACTAGATGTAGAGAAGCCTCTACTACAGAAAGAAGTATTGTGGAGACAGATTTGTGTCTGGCACTCAATGCTGCATGAGAAAATGGGGAGTAGGCAGCTTGATGACATGCCATAGAAGAAACTGGACAAGGACTGACGAGCAATGGGAAGAATAAATAGATGGATGAAGGAGAAGGCAGAGAAGCATTTCAAACTAGTGCTCTTTGGAGTCTTGTTACCTATTTCTTTCGTTGATGCTATAGCCCCAGGCTCATTGCTGTGGGTGAGAGAACAGCACAGATGCTGTTGTGCTGTGGCTGCAATATTGGGAGTTCACAGATAAGACTCTGCCCAAACTGGGTCTTACCCAAATTGTTTTGCTGTTTGGTTTTATTTTCTAGAGATGGTTTATGTGATAAGCTAAATCTTGAAACTGTTTTTAATACCATTTACTGCATTACAATTGTAGCAGAGAAATTGAAGAGGGATTATTGGAAGTGTATTAGATGTCTTATTTGGCATCTATTTTAATCAGTTAGAAAATCCATACTGGGAAAAATAACTAAGATATATTCCAAACAAAAAAGAGTTAAACATTGAAGAGTGCAATTGATTTTTATTGCCAGCATGCTGCATTTCACTTTAGTAAGGGGACCAGCCAGACCAAGGAATATTGTTCCAGTACCTACATTTACATGGGAATAAGCAAACAGTTCCATTTTGATCAGTTAAGAGTGACAGGAGAGCAAGGATAAACAGCTTCTCAGACTAGGTTAGAATAAATGCTCTCTGTATGACTACCTAATGCCTGTGAAGGGGGAGAGTAGGGATTACCAAATGTTAGTTTGGCTTAAAAAGATGCAAGAGTGGACTGTCTCCTGTTGAAAGACACAAGAACTAAACTGAGCTTGAGGGTTTCTTCTGAGAAGACCTCCTAGGTCATAAACTCGGTAGAAAACTTTCTTCACTTGAGGAGAAAGTTTCCAGCTTGCCCTTTAAAATGTAGACCTCTGGAGAAGTTACGTATCTGTGCTGTATGAGGATGTGTTATGTGCACAGCACTGGTGTATGTCTCTGTTCTTCTGACCACTTTCAGTTCAGATTGCACAGTTTATAACTTTGCAAAGAAACCCTCTGCTGATTTACCTTCTTCAAGCTGAATTATTAGAACCTTTAGAGATGCCAGTTAATGATGGGTTCCCTGGGAAAGGATTATACATGGCAGGGGATGCACAGACCAGCAAAGTGCACATAGGAAGCAGCAGCTTTGGATTCCCTAAAGAGGGAGGGAAAGGGGACATACAGAATGAAAGCTTCAAGGGAACAGTAGTCAGAAAAAAAGCATGATGACAGTGAGGTCCCACAGGAGTTACAGCAAGAGGTTACCAGGTGACAGTGTGAGGAGGAACTGTAAGACCACATGAGAGGAGTGGTTATGAAGCACAGTGTGTGAGGATATCACATGGAAATGTAGTTATCACATGCTGAATTGCTCCAGGCACAAAGTTAGGAGTGGTGGACTGACATAAACCCTTCTTCTGGCCTTACCACACTCATGGGTTTTGATGACTGACCTGAAATTTATGAATATTTATAGCATAAACACATCAACAGCTTGTTTACAATAAACACCTGGAATTTCCCTTCCAACCGTGCCATACCAAGTGGGTATTATTAGGTGTCTGGAGGGGGCTGGGGAGGACTGCATGAAGATTGACTCATAATCATAGTTGTTATTGCAGATAACAACTGGTTTTCATTTCTGCTTTCCTGCAGATTCCTAGATGGCTGATGAATGAGGCCCTGCCCATGTGATACTGGAGATTTGACTATGAGGGTTGTGGGGCAGGAACTACAAGTTGAGCACATCAAGGTGTACATTTGCAAACCACCTGCCAGCACAGGCAAATCTGTGATTGTGATTCATGATATGTTTGGATGGCAACTCCCAAACACCAGATACATGGCTGATATGCTAACAACTAATGGATACATGTAAGAAATCTTTTATTCTCCAAGAAATCCCACTCTATGATTTCTAGCCTTACATTAGAATTGTTATATGGGAAAGGAAACTATTACCAGGGCAGTTTGAGCAATATATTTCCATAATACAAAACCAAAGAGGAACATTGCCGTGGAACATGGCAGAGTACAGCACGCTTCCTCCATTCTTTGCTGTTTACAGAAGTGACTGCACACATAGAATGTGTAGAATATTGAAACACTATGCAGTAAAAAGTGATTTTGCTTATTTTCCCAGCAAAGTGAGATGGCTTTTAAAAAGAGTGTGTTCTGAAACACAAGTATGTATTTTGTTTTTGCAAGCCTTTTTAAAATAAAGTCGTTCAATCTGAGTTATATGATGGGATTTTAGAAAATTTCTGTCAGAAGAATATGAATAAATGTCATATATTTTGAATATGATATTGAATATGTGCATGTAAATGGTTCATATGCACACATGGACATTAAACATGATCTTCTTCCCCCTTCAAAGCTTTCACATTCATTTTCAATGTACTGCAACAGTTAAATTCCAAAATGCAGAAAAATCTTACAGTAACTGGATATGGTGCAATGTACTCCATTTGCTTTATACATTACAGACATTCATACAGGGTTTGAACAGGCATGCAGTACCAAAAGGCAAACCTCTACATGATTCTGAAGAAACCTAGTTTGGAGAGATAGTGCCTTTAATGCCCTGATCCTATGGGGCATGAGGGAAGCCAGATGTCAACAGACAGTTGTGGTGTGGCTGAGATCTGTCTGTGGAACTGAAAGGAGGAGAAACTGTCTCTGGAGAAAAAAAACTCTACCACTGCAAGCATTAGGGTTTTCTGATACACTGGAACAATGCAAGGGTCTGTTACTGTCTTTCCTGAGGACTTGATGTCCCCCATTCTGCTCCATGTTTGGAAGTATGTTTGTCTTGTGACCAAATGCAAATGTTAACATGAGACTGGATGCACACCCTTCATGCTGTGCAGGATGCTGGCAAATCACTGCTATGACAATGTGCTGCTTTGTTACAGCCAGAGTCTGCTCTGTCAAAAGTGCCCAGTGTCTGATCAATTGGTATTTTTCCATACTTCCTTGCAAATTTTCCCTATGATTCATGCTATGCCATACTTGTGTTTGGGCTACCTTCTTTCCCTCCACCCGAACTGTTAAGAATGCGGTGGTCAAGGGAAGAGGGCTTCAGGAGAACTGAATGTTTTCAGGCAGCAGTGTCTGAATGAAGAGAAGTTGTATGTGTCTTCAAGATGCTGCTGAACTGGTGCACCAATGCTTACTGAGAGGAAACTAGAGGGATTTTTCCTAGTGCAGCATGGGTTGAGGAGCTACAGGAACTCCATTTCAGAGACCATATTAAGTCTGATGGCTAGTGTTGCCTTATTAGGTCAGTTTGAGTGGGAAAACCTGTTCTTCTGCATGGGTTTGGGACGGTTCACTTTCAAAGCCCTGTGTGTTTCTGACAGATTCTTGTCCAAAGGCTGCACAATTTTGCCCATACACTTCCAAATACATATATGCTCTGGATGTCACTGTTGTGTCTTTTTTTTAATAGAAATTATAGAAATGATCAAACAAGGTGAAGACAAATAAATGCTTGCAACATCCTTCAGTCTGATTTAGGCCAAACTGATCCAGTCATTTCACCACGTTCAATAACACCCATGAGGTGTGTCTGAGGACAGAGAGAGCCAAAGACATTTTAATAAGTGAAAGATGATTGCTGTTTCCCAGGGATCCCATTGCTTCCCACTGGGATGGACTTGGGAGAACACACAGCAGCACCTGGTGGTGATTTAGTGATGGCAGCCTCCAGAGTACCTTCTGCATGAGGAAACTCTGTCCTCCACTTGTGAGTGTGCTGTCACAATCTGCTGCTGGTCATGCAACACATTTCAGCCGAGCTCATCCTGAACCAGGCTTTGCATCCCGTGATGCAGGAACTCAGTACTGAGCGGGCTCTTACTGCACTTCCCTTTTTCCAGCCACCAAATGGGTAAAACACTACTCCCCTTCTTCCCACAGAGGCTCCCTCCACTTGTTCTTTGCTGACCTCAGTCCATCAGGTGTCTGTTGTTTTAGTTTTTGCTAGCTCATAAGTAAGCCTCACCATGTGCTCTGTAGTAAACAACTATTTTATGTCATCGTCTTGGTTTGCATGGAACCCATAAATGATGGATTTATGTTAAACGCTATATGTTGTATGCAAAATGTAAATTTTTTGTAATCAGGACATAGTTTTATCATCTTTTACAAAATCATGTGTTGTTTTACTGTGTATAGTTTCAAATTATTTACTCAAACTCAGGTAAAATACAGATAAGAGATTAATATTTTCCAGATTTGTGTCACAGAATGTATTATGTGGTTTAGTCATTGAAAAAAAGCATTTATGGGTGTATTTAAATGTTTTATAATGCTCATAGGTATTTCTGTGGGATAGGTAACAATGTTATTTAAAAACATTATTTTCTCAGGAAAAAAAGGTATCATATCTTTGTCTGGGTAGAAATCTCCCATGCAATGAAGGGACAAAAAAAAAAAAATCTCAGTGTGTGAGTAATTAATTCAATTTTGATTTTTGTATCTGTGTGTGCAGAGCCAGCTGCCCAGACTTTTTTCAGGAAGAGAAATTTAGAAGCTTTCTGATGAGTGGTCCGAATTTGAGGATTGGCTGAACACTTGAGATGGCAGGAATATACACAAGTAAAAGGTCAGGGAGCTGGATATCACATTGCCTGCTGCTGTCAGAAACTGCCTTTTTCCACTTTTTTTTTTGTTTGGTTTGGTTTAGTTTGGAGTTTCTTTTGTTTTTGTTTTGTTTGAGATTGGATGCAGCTATTTTAGCTACACTAGCAAAAGCAGCCTTTTGAAATGACTTCCTAGAAGTGGATGGAATCAATGATTTTGCCTTGAAGAGAATTCAAGGACAACTCTCTTAGCAGTGGCTTGGTGAAGAATTTTTGTCATCTACCATTGACAAAAGTTGCTTCCTTTGCTTCAAAAAGCCCAGTTTACAAGTGCTCAGTGACTCAAATAGTGAGAAACCATAATTCTGATCTGGCATCTCACTGAGTCCAACAGACTGACCCTTTAAGGTGTTGTATGGAAGGAAGAAAGGAGTTATTGATTGTGCCAGAGAAGTTTCCCAGCATGGTGTAACTGCCCACAGGGTTGTGATGGCTGCATCATCAGTGAGAGTGAGGGCCAGTGGCTCCCTAGGGAATGCGGTGCTGGGAGCCAGGAGGAGTATCACATCTTCCCCTCCTGTGCGAAACACTGCCTGCCCATTTATCAGCAAAGACCTGTCACTAGCAGGCTCTGCTGCCTTAATAACAGAGAGGGAAGCTGCTGGCAAGACAACACTCAGAAGGGGTCAGACTAATTAGAGGCCAAGCTAATTAACTTTCCCGGGAGAGCAAATATCTCGCATTATTGGGAGTAGATGCATCGAACATTGCTGAGCTTGGGTATTTGGTGAGAAGGTTATGGGAGACATAACTGAATCATGTCCAGAGTGCTCCTGCCTCAGAGCGGTCAGTTGTCTTGGAAACTTTTTAGCTTGGAATCTGTCCCCTGTCTGCTGCAATGGGAAGGCAGGGTTGGGTGCTGCCTGGCATTTCTTACAGGCAATTCACACGTTTCGGGTGTCAGCTCCAGTCAGGAAAGAATTTCTTGGCACTTAATTTGCTTGTTGTGTGTGTTTGTGTGTTGGCAGATAATGTTGTGTTTGAGAGGCTGGTTTATTGGGGAATTTCGCCGGTGCCCAAGTTGGTGTGGAACTGGGGCTGCGAACAGCCTGGAGGTGATGTAAAAGCCTGAACTGCCACCCTACTCCCACCAATACTTTCTCTTTACTGTCTTTGCGTGGTGACACATGCTGCAGGGGTAAACGGATATTTTCAGAAGACAGCATCTCGGCAAGATGTATTTCAGGTTATGTTGTAAATTTTGAAAACATTTACCGTATTTGTTACATTGACTTCCCTGCAACAAATATCCCAGACGACAACTTAGTTATTGTCAGCATTTTTGCTGGCTAATAAGTAGTATTTTCTAGAGAGGTTTTTACTATTTTTCTATCAAAATTTACAAAGCAAAAATTTGTCCATATTCTCACAGAATGGTGAGCTTTTTTAACTCTTAGAAAGGTGTGTAGTCAATATCCATCCTTTTCCAATCCATCCTTTTAGGTTTTCTTTGATGTTGTTATGTTGCTTTTTTAATTGAATCGCATTGAGATTGTTTTTTTCCTCTTTCTGATGATATCAGATTAGCAACCTCTAACATTTACCCAAAATCATTAATTATTTAAAGTATGCAAAATAAAATATAGTATCAGCATAATATGGTGACAGTCATATGCATCTCTATATTTTCATATTTTCAAATACTGGTTTTACTATGGTTGCTTGATTTTCATTTTCTTACACATTCCAGAGAAGCTGATGCTGTCCTGAAATACCTTAGGGAGCAGTGTGGTGCAAAGAAGTTAGGGGTCATTGGTTTTTGAGTGGGTGGTGTTGATGTAGGTCACTTGATTATCACACACTCAGAATTAAAGGCCAGTGCATCTCTCTGTGGTAGGTAAATCCAAGAATGTCCTACAAGCAGGTACACATGCATGAGTGTACTGTGTAGCCTAAGCACTTGATGTAGCTTCGGTTTTTCAAATGAGACTATCACCTGATGAAGAGAGATATTTTTAGCAGAGTTGGACGGATACTATGCAAAGAAGATGGTGGTGAGGATATTGGTTCCTAGTTTTGGAATGGGTCATAGCAGCCACATCCTTATTTTGGATCTGGACAGACATACATGTTGTCCTTGGGTCACTTTCCCAATTTAGCTTCCTTTTTCCTGTTTACTACTGCTCTGCATACTGCAGAGCCAGAACTTCACCCAGGAGCAGAGGGTGTTATTTCTGTTGTAGCTGCTCTGTAAAGTTAGATTGCAGTTATTTTAACACCAGCTTTCCCTTATTTTAACACCAGCTTCCCTTTTGTGCGCTGCTCAAGAAGCTGGGGTAGCTGAACTGCCCTTTCCTGATGTTCTCAGACTGTACATTTTGGACTGCTTACTAAAGCACTGTTTTTCCCAGTCAGTTTGAAAGAACTCAAGCTTGTATGCAAAGGAGATATCTTTGAATTCAGATATTCAGTCTATATTAAGAAACTGGTTTAAATAGAGTTTTAATCTAGAAAGGTGTCCTTTGAGGAGCCATGATACCAGTAGCTTCAAAGTAAAGCTAGTACATATGGCTACATACTGTGTGAGATATGAAAATTTCTCACTGCAGAAGCAGAATGCTCTATTTGAGTCTGGATTTCCCCTAAAATGTCAATTGAAAGTTTTGTTTTTATCTTTTCTAGGACTAATCAAAGTTTCTGATGATATATCCAATCTCATGAACCCTAAATTTTTCATTTTTGCTGAAAAAGATGACTTCATGCATCTCCATCAAATATGCTAAAAACTGCCATTATCTTTGATTTCTGCATGTTTTAATTTCAATCCTAAATTGTGAATTAAAACTCAGCCTCCTAATAGTGCTTGAAAAAACCAGCAGAAAAATGGAACTAGACATAGAAGGGCTAATGTAACCCAGGCAAAGAATGATATATAGATATAGATATAGATTTAAGTCTCTTTCTTTTGTAAAAGTATGGTTACCAACCCAAGTAAAAAAGTTTTATCAAAATTACACTGCTGTTTTGGGTAATCTACATAGGGACCTATGCTTTGCTGTATGACACTTTTTTCTCTTGGTCCTAGGAACCCATAAACCATGTAGGATGTGAGAAATTTCATCCATATGTGTCTGTTAGAAGCTTTTTGTTCAGTTATAGTGTATCTGGCACTGTCATATATTTCACATATAGGAAACACCTTTGTTATGTCCATGTCTTTGCAATTGGGAGGCCTCCTTTTAACAAATTTTCTAGAATCTGACTGCAAAAGTGGATGTCATGCTTTAACATGCTTTGAAATATTCTCCAGATCCCTGAGATTCATATCAATGTTTGAAGTTAGACTAATGGTAAATTAATCTCTGTATTATGGCCCTTGCTCATCTATGTTCCAAACAAATCACAAGCCAAAAATTTAGGAACACAAACACATTGTTTGTTGAAGCTCATTTAGAGAGATGAAGCTTTTCTGGACTTATAGCCTGGTGGCAGATATGTATTTTGCTACAGATAAAGACTGTATGTCATTTAAATGGGGAGAAAAATGTAATTTAGGGAAGTCTTAATTTTACTAATGACAGTCTCTCAAATTAAATATACTGTCAGAGAAATATTTTTTGTGGTGTCTCTCATGTAAAGATAATCAACAGTACCAATGACCTGCATTTCTCTTAATGGGATTGTTAAGGTTTTCCTACTTTACATGTTGCTAATGGCCCTCCATCTGTCTCATGGGGAGGTCTTCAGAGAATTCTGACCTGAAACTGCTGATTAACTGTTGATTTCCATGTGAAACCACCTATATGTAATATATAAATGCAGCTGTTTCCTGGGTGATACAGCTGTCATAACACATATTTTACAGGAGAAGAATGCAGAAGTCTGGAAGGGTATAGTGCCTTAATTGCCCCAGCGTCAAACATGGATAACTCCACATTAATGGTGTTCCTTTAGCATTAGAAGGTTTGTTAATGTGGGAGAGGACGATCAGGACATCTATTTAGAGAATGGCAGTCATTCATAAATTCTGGAACGGTATGTGAACTGTAACACTAACACTGTGACTAAGCAAAAAGGAAAAAAAAAAACAAACTGACATGCAGTATTTTTGTGAAATGAAAGGGCAGATAGCTACCAAACCATATTATCATAGTTATTTTATAAATGTGCATTTTATATAAATATATATATATATATAATAGTTACTAAAGTACAGGCAAATATTCATGATAAAACTGTAAGTCTCTGAGTAAGAGCTGGAAATGTGAGATCTGAAAGATGCACATGTATACATTGTGAAGTGCAGCCAAATGCATGTAAGGGAGATCATGGATACATTGAACTAAGTTTTGACTTCTAAGTGAAAAATCAGCATGAATTGCCTATCAAGGAACATGAAACAACAGAAAATCAAATTAAGAGCAGTTTAGTTTCCAAAGTTTAACCTTTATATTAAGGTAAAGTGGAATAATCTTACGTATAAAAAATTATTTCCAGGACCACACGACTAAGAAAGTGGAAATGTGGTTAAACAGCTGAAGTGAAGGTTCTGTAAGCATTGCTGTCATTTTTGTTTTCTAGGAATGAGGAAAACTCACAATTGTTCTTCCATTTATTTGACTGCTGCTCTCTAAAGTTGATATGGAGTACCTAATGTCCTTATGCACTGTAGTTTGTGGCACACAAGTGGGAAGAGCCAAAAAGGTAAAACAAAAGGGTTGCATTTTGAGCCTTATGACTTTGCTCTGGAATTTTGGATGGGCTTTTTTTTCATTTGCTTAACTTTATTTTAGGGATTACAAACAAAGAGCACTAATGAAGTTACTTAGAATATAAGCAAACACCTTATATAGGAGGACTAAACCTCTAAGACAAAAGTCTGGTAGACTAGTGTGCATTAAGTCTACTTGATAGATGCACCTCTGAGGAAAAAGGGAATTTTGGATTGCTAATACATTTAGCTAAAGGTCTTTAAAAATAAACCTAATAATCCCATATAAAGAAAATCAGGAGAATGAGAAGGATGCAAGGGTCAGCCAGAAACTAAAAATGAAGAAGAAAAAAAAAGGTATAAAATATCCTGTGATAGGATAAAAACGTCTGTATTTTAAACACATTGCATAGCACGGAGCTACAGCAATCTAGAAAGCTATTACTTTCTTACATGCTACTTATTTTCATTCTGAGGAGAAAATATTTTTCCTGTAGTGTAGTATAGAGCCTTGAAATGACATCTCTATTTCACTACCTCACCCCACTGATGACTTCAAATATACTTTTTACCCATGGATGAATAAACTAAGGAACTAATTATGCCAATGTAGTGTTTAAAAGACCCCAACCTTTAAAAACAAAGGAACCCCTTTAAAAAAAAAAAAAGTGTGTTTTTCTAGATGGATTGTTCAGCTAAATCAACATGTTTTCGAAAGTGAAAGAAAAAGCCCTCTAGGGTGAATACCATTTCGCTAAGTTCAGAAGAAGGGTTGGTGCTCAGCTCCAGCAGCTCCCCATGGCAGCGCACCCCGCCTACACTCGCAGTGAAATGAACAGCTTTAAAAAGAGTGGCCCTCGTCACTCCTCCAGGCACCAAGATAAAGGCAGGGGCTTATGTAACTCTCTTTTAAAGGAACCTGATCCTTGCGCTCACCCCTCTGGGTTTGTGAGTTAGCGCTTTGTTTGGGGATCCAATTCCGCCGTAGCCATCCAGGCTGAGCTCCTGCATCCTGCTCTGCTGTCTCGCACACCTGCAGGGCCACAGGTATGTGTAGGTTTGCTTGGGTTCTGTTTGAAACTCGTGGCTTTTTCTCCCAAGAAACGTAGAACAAATGCTTGCGAGGAGTGACTCAGCATGTTCGGGAGACTTTCATTTTGTTTGCAGGCAGAGGGAAAGCTCATTTAAATGCACTTGGGGGTTACTTTCTTCCTTTTTAATTTTTTTTTTTTCTATTTGAGATGATGTTTCAGAAACGTTTTATTTTCCCTCCAGAGGTGGGGAAGACCTTTGAGGAGGAAGACTCAGGAGAGTGTGTTGAAGGTGGTGGTGCCACACAGCAATATTTTTATATTTTTATATTTTTACTGGCTGTATATTCAAGTATCTTGTTTAGTCTTCCAATAAATTCTCAAGTGCTTGCACGTGCAAATGGTGGTACACCAAGGCTATGAGTTTTGAGATCCTCCTAAAATAATAACTTTTATCAAAGTAGGAGGGGAAAATTAATTTTTAAGTAATGTTTCAAAGCATCTTAGAAATGGAAAAAGGTGCTATTTGCATGTACTACAGCAGATGCAGAAACAGTGAAATATCTTGCCTATGCTACAGAACTTGCAAGTCTATATGGCTTGTAAACTATACAAATCAATGCTATCCCTCACAGTCTTGTATCTGGACATGTTTTCATCAGTGAATATATCTACATCTTTAAATATTTCACGTTCTGTGTGTTGCTTTACATTTTTTCAGATAGTAAGAAATGTTTTCAATTAGAGCCTTTGAGGATATACTGGTAAGGGCATTGTATTTGTGTTTCTGGAGTTCTGAAATATGTTTCTTTAATATCTAATCCCTGCTTTTGTTATATTTTTTGGATTGGTCTAATCAAAAGGAAACAGTTTGTGAATGGAAAATTACTTATGAGCTTCTTCCTATTATATATTTGCATTGTATTTTGCCTTATATGCTCATTTATACATTCATTTTTTCCTCGTAAACTGATTTTAAATTAGAAGTCCTGTATATGAGACCACCACATGTAGGGGAAAAAAGGGCACTTATGGGTGTGGATTATTTAGAAAAGGTAGTGTACTAGTATAGATATGTGCCCAGAGATAATACAGCTTTCAAATATGATACAGATTGTCTTGAACTGATCTGAACTGATCTACGAAAGTGAAATCTCCTCATACCTGCAATCTAGCCCTGGTGATACTGCTTGGGAGTTTCTGAATTTTAAAGCCTGTGAATCCAGAATATATTGGCCTCTGGAATTCTGTCCAATTTTTCTGGCTGCCAAGTTGTTTGTTGTTGTTCGTTTTCCTAAAGCTGTCCCTTTACTGCCACAAATCTTTAAGACCCACTTGTCCAGGGACAGTTCAGTAATCTGCTTTTTTTGTTTCTCTGTGTTTCTCTCTGACACAGTCAAATTTGAATATCCTTGTTTCTTTACTAGCAAAGTTTCTATGGTAATACACGATTTACCTGTAGAGAGCTTGGGAAAAGCTTTATCTAAATTCTTTCCATGTTCTTGAATCATTTGTAGATGCTCTGTGAATATTCAAAGGAGCTATTCAGGTCTGTTCACTCAGTTGGTTAAACTAAACTTGATGGCAGAAAATCATTAACTTGGGTCCAAGGAGCTACATACAGATGTGTTAGATTCTGCAGGTACTTTTTGACCTTTGTGATTTACTTGTTTATTTTCATTTAAGCAGTAGTTTGAAAAAAATTACCTTACCATACTCTTACCTTCTTGATAAAAGGTTTGGCTCAACTTTAAGCTTTTCGGTTTTTTTATGTTCAGTTTTCTTTTTTCCTATCTTGGAGTTTTAATGCATTCTTTATTTAATATTCAAGAAATACAGTTTTATACTCTGACTGTGCTGGGACATTTTTCTTGGCATCTTTCTTAAGTATCTGTTTTCAAAAGTCTGCAACATCTGAGGCTAAAGCTGTTTAGAAAAAGGATTTATTGACACTGAAAATGTCAGTTATGTAATATTTTAAGTCCCTGGATGAAAATATAATGCTTAATCTATGTGTAATTATAACTTTCTACACAGTAGCTGTTGTTATTTTTCTTTCAAAATGCTGAGTCTTGTATTAAGCCTTTACTGTCTAGTAAAGACAGCTATGCATTCCTGACAGAAAATACACATGATGAAGAGTTGAAGGACTGGCTTCATTGCTATTTAATAGTTTGTGATGGTTGCCTTGCTGCTTGTTCATAACTTATTTGTACTACTCACTGTAGGGCATGGAAATCCTAGCATGCACCAGGCCCCTGCTGAAGACTTCATAACATAAGAAACTCAAACAAGAATCTTATTTATGTTGAATAACCCAACAGGCTTATTGACTAATGCTTCATTTTAGATCAAGCAGTAATGAGCATGTTCATCCTATTACTGTAGTGATTAAAAAATTCAATAGCAGGTGATACTGCTGTCTTCTGACACTTTTCAGTGTGGCATGCTTTGGTTTTCGCTACTGAATATTTTTTGTTCTTTAGTGTCACACATGGCCAATGAATCGAGGCCCTGCCCCTGTGATATTGGAGACAGGTTTGACTATGGAGGCCGTGGGCAGGAGGTACAAGTTGGGCACATCAAGGCGTATGTCTGCAAACCTTCTGCCAGCACCGACAAAGCCGTGATTGTGATTCACGATATATTTGGATGGCAACTTCCAAACACCAGATACATAGCTGATATGCTAACAACTAATGGATACATGTAAGAAATACTACTCTTTGCAAAGTGTCTTTTTAATAAGAAAGTTTGTTGAACCAACTGTTTTCTTTTCTCATATAAACCATACAAACACAAATAATTTCACAGTCTTTCTTTACCCCTTTCTCCAAGGAGCTTTCTGTAAAACAGTGAAAAGTAGTCTAAAATAATTAAGTAGTCTTACCGTAACAATGTCTTATATTTAATAGTCTTAGTAGGTATGTGCAAAAGAAGAGAGGGGAAACAGAAAATTTCCTTATTCTGCATCTTTCATCCTTCATGAGCCTGAAGCAGCCTGCTTCCTCCTTTCCTCTGTGGAACTTGGCTGTTGTGGTAAAAATTCCAAAGAAGCTGAAGATCTTTCTATGTAGGGAAAGTGTACTAGTTTGTGCCAAATAGAGAAACAAATTCTGAAATATGTGAAAAGCATATTGAGTATCCTCTTTCCCATATTACTGGGTTAGTGTTCCTTCTAGGCTGAACATACCGTGTAAATTGTAGTTTCTTTGGTTTGGTTTTGGATTTCTTTTTTTAAGTTTGGTAGGAAACCACCAAGGATTTTCAGTTACAGTTAACTATTTGTCAAATTAAGTAATGAATTTTAACAGGGAAAAATGTAACTGGAAATTATACTGAGTCTTCTTATTAGATGTAGAATATTGAAGATTGCTGGTATAATGCTTTGGGATGGATCAAGTACTATGTATTCAGCAAAATTAATTCGTTGTGTAGTACATATCGTCTTCCCTTTAATCCTTTTCCAGTATTATTTAATAGACATAAAATATTTTCATTTTTCTTGCAGAGCCATCTGTCCAGATTTTTTTGTGGGACAAGAAGCTTGGAAACCTTCTAACGACTGGGCATCTTTCAATGACTGGGTGAAAACACGAGATGCCGGCAAAATAGACAAGTACAGCTATTGTTCCTTGTCCACTGAGGGGACATCTGTGTTTCACAGGAATTTTTGCCTCAGTAAAAATGTAAAATTAGATCCTGAATTATTAGTGGGCCACATATAGCTGGATGTCCACAAATAGAAATTTCATGCAGCTCTTGGGACAAGCTCTTGGTTATGTGAGTGGTGCTTTATGGATAAAAGTAGACATTTGAAGAATAAAAGTGTCCAGTGTTTGTCTGTACAGACAGTAGAAGCAAAATGAATTGCTCAAAAGAAAAGAACCAGCAAAAGCTAGAAAATGCAGCTCCCTTCTGCCACTTCGATCCCTCAGGAAGGCACAAATTCCATGGATTTTAGATAGGGTGCAAATGCACACACTGTGTAACGAGAGAACATTTCTTCTGCTCACAGCTAGTTCAAAGCATACTGCTTTCCCACTTTTCTGTATTTTTCCTATTTTTATCTGACACATAGCTTGATTGCATAAAGTAACTTCTGATTTAGAAAAAAACTATTTGAAATTTGCTTCCACACTTTTATAAAATATTTGTCATCCTTGTGAGAGATGCTTTGCATATAAGTCACATTTGTGATAACAGGATGCTCTTGACTGGCTGTGTGCTCTCAAACCTTTATTTGTCTTAGCCTATATGATAACTACTGGTATTTATGAAATTAATTGGACTGCTGTTCAATTAATTGGACTCACATTCTAGTAACAATGATCTAGGAAGACTGATTTTCTCCTTTGTCTTCTCACCTGGAATTTGTCTTCTATTTTAGAAATTGATAATAGTAAAGTAGCATTGTGGGTTGACCCCAGCCAGCAGCCAACAACCTGGACTACCACACACTCGCTCCCATGTGAGGAACAGGAGAGAGAATAAGGGAAACAAAGCAAGAAAACTCATGGGTTGAGATAAAGACAATTTGATAAGTAAGGGAAAGAGAAAAACCAGGAGTGATGCAAAGACAGTCACTCCACCCCATAAGCAGACTGATGCCCACCCAGTCTCTGAGTAGCAGCCACCAAGGAGGCTAGAGAAACAGGCTAGAGCCTTAATTCACTTTCATTTGCGTGTTTCAGAGAAGTTGATGTCGTCCTCACGTATCTAAAGGACCAATGTGGTGCAAAGAAGATTGGTGTCATTGGGTTTTGCTGGGGTGGAGCGGCAGTGCAACATCTGATGCTGAAAAATCCTCATTTAAAGACTGGAGTGTCCATCTATGGTAAGCCTGAAATACCTGCTGCATTCTGAGCAGAATACCAGTGCAGGAAGCAATTCTGTAGGGCTGTTGCTGTAAAAAAATTCAGTGTGACATCTAGCAGAACAAGGTGATTTTATTATAAATAATCTATAAGTGATTTGATTTGGCACACTCACATTTTTACACATAAGTGTACCCAGCAAGATCTATGTATTTAAAGAGTGGCATGACCAGAGTCACATCTGTGAACGTAGTGCCAAATGTCACAGCCTCACTGTGGCTGAGGTTACTCTTGGCTGGCGATGACAAAAGGGCTTCTGGGCACATCTGTTACATCTTTCAGACACTGGTCCCTCATTACTAATAGGAACCATTTTTAACTCTCTGTTTTAACCCTGTACTCTCACACATTACTCAATACATTTATGCTGCCTTTGATATTTTTCTTACTGACCTCTGTACTTCTACAGAACCCAGATCAACTTATATTAATTAGATGTGAAAGCAATTGAATGTATTTTTCCAGAAAGATTATTGGGATTGTTTTGCTGCATTGATATGCTAATCAGTTGAATTGATTCAACAGTGTTACTTGCTAATATTTTACTTTTTTGTTGTAGTAATCTCAGGAATGAAAAGATTAGCCAGGGTGGCAGCTGGTTAATTCTACTGTAACTTTTAAATATATTTGAATAGTCAAAATTACAACGTCAATTTGTTATGAAGTCATATCAGTGTAAATATATGTTCGCTGAAATTGTAACTATGTATGTGGAATGATGAAAATTTACAATTATCTTGAAAATGGTCTTCCCAAGCCAGAGATGAGCAGTTCCAAAGTGTCCATCTCACACAGAACCCTGTCTCTGACAGTGGTCAGAAGCAGTTGCTCAAAGCAACCCACAAGAATGGGGCAAGTGTAACAATTCTTCCCTGATTTTTTCCCACAGAACTGGTCTCCAGTCTTTTTTTCAGACAACTGATGGTATCTTTAGTGACATTGCGAACATTCCAAAACAAAAGGGACTTCTAAGCAAAGTGTGTTAAATTCCATTACAAGTGATCAGCTGTAACTCATGAAAATGTTTCAGACTTCCACTGTATAGATTTTGTAGTGTTTTAGCTACTTTAGGTAGCATAACTGACTGTATGTATGTTTTCTTCTTCCTTAGGAGTGATCAGCCGTTTTGAGGACAAACACAGTTTGCTGCATCCTACCTTCTTCATTTTTGCTGAGAAGGATGATGTTATTCCATTAGAGCAGGTGAGTTTCCCACACAGATATTTGTCTTTTTAATGCTTTTCATGTTTGTTTTGTAATTTGTTTTTTAATGGAAACAAAGTAGAAAACTAATTCGCACTTTTCTTTTTCTTTCACTAACTCTTACAGTATTTCTACACATATTTGTGTTGTTTATTCCCAAACCAAAATGTTTTACCATGACACTAAAAATATTTTCTGTTTCTGTTTGAAAATTTGGATGATTTTCATCAGTTCCTAGGAAAAGAGCAAGAACCCAAAGAAAGCCTTCTGACAAGTTTAAGATAGGAGATCCTTTTTAGTGATACCAATGGTCCATAAAATATGCTTGTTTCAATGGAATCACTTGTTGCAGGAGAATAAAAAAGATCCTGTGGCTATCCTTTTCCTTTTTCCACTGTCCTGCAGAGATTCTCCTTTCTGTCACTCTGTCAACAGCCTTTCTCTGGAGCCTGAGTGGGGAATGATTGGAAAAACATAATTATCTGCCAAGGGGATCAAAGGGAAACACGTTTTTATTGAGTGATGTTGGCTTTAACTTTCCTAGCAAAAATTTGAACTTTGAACTGCTGGTTTTGTCTCTGCCCCTCCTCCCTCAACTTCAAATTAATTCAAACTCTTGCCCCAATATTTTTTATGTGAGGTCTATCAGCAGCAACTCATATAGTATTCACTACTTCTCATGATGCTGAGCAGTAGGTTTTTTTTACCTTTACAGGTATTAATAGTATTCCATATTATTTTTTTTTTGCGTTTTATACAGTCACATGCTGGTGTTTTACTAGGGAAAAAAAAAGCCTAGGTAAATAAAAAAGTGCAGTAACAGAAATGCCTTTAGGTATAAAATCAGTAGAAGAGAAAACAGTGGCAAGGATAAATGATGTCTTTCAGAAAAGTAAAAAATGAGGATAGTTTTGGGACTGTAAATATAGAATGTGTTAGCTGTGTACTCAGCCAACATAGAATGTTCTGTGTTACAGGTCACCTTGCTGGAGCAGAAGCTTAAACAAAACTGTAAAGTTGATTATGAAGTTAAAATTTACCCTGGACAGACACATGGGTTTGTGCATCGCAAAAGAGAAGATATCAACCCTCAAGATAAACCTTATATTGAGGAAGGAAGAAAGGATATGATCAACTGGCTGAATAAATATCTTTAGGTTAAATTAATGCCAATAAACAAAATCAATTGTTGTATGAAAACAGAAAATAATATAGATTATATTGCTTAAAATGTTCTTACAACCATAAAAATATTTTGTAAAACTCTTCTGCAATAACACTACTTATTTGCACTTAACTTCTAAGTAGGGGCTTAGAAATGGCTTTTCAAATGCTGAAAGCTATAAATGTAAAGAAGGTTTTTAACACTGGTCTTGTATATTTTAAATTAGTAGAATTTCTTGTTGCATCTTTTCTGGCACCTGAAAGTTTAATTTTTTTATATCAATGTCAACATGATTAAAAATCATTGAAACTCTGCCCATGCTTGAGAAATTCTCTCCTTTAAGCTGTGTTTAACGTTGTTTAGCTGTGAGATTTTCAGCTCCAAGATTTTCAGCTTTTAGGCAAATATAGTTCTGGGCTGGAAGGCTGGGAGATTTTCTTGGAAACAAAATATCCTATTCAAAATTCATTAAAAGAGAGCTAGAAAAGGGAAGGGGAAAGACAATGGAAAGAAATTCATGTGAACAGAAAGGGAACTGCAGAAAGTTGGCAACCATGACTGAAGTGAAGAGATTAGAGGAAATCACATCATTGCATTATTAGCTTGATGTAAATCCTTCATCTCTCATGGTTTCAGGCAGTTGCCCTACCTACTGAACCTAATTCAGAGTTTAATCTAAACCAACCTCCAACGTTACTTCCTCACCTCCACAAATCTTTCCTTTATCATCAGGTTACTCTCCGCTGTGATTTAATTGGGTATTGGTAAGGCACTGCCCATTCCTAGTGACTGGGGGAACGTTACCCTGTTTCAGCTCTTTGGATCCTCCCAGTGTAATTCCCAAAAACCATGTGGTGAGGTCTTGCCTGTATTTGTGATGCTGAAGGAATAGATGTGGCTAAAACGTTGTCCTGAACATTGCCTATTTTCCCCTCAGGGAAATACGTGTGAGTCCGGGAAGCTTTCACAGAATACTGCCTTTCAAATTGGAGCCCCTCCCTCCATGGTTTCCATTGACCCACAACATTTTTTCTTTTTGAGTTTGATGCTGCCAGCCATGCCTGACAGCTCCCTCAGGAATTCACATTCTCTCTGGCTCTTTCCTACATGGGAGCCTAAAGTACTCTGTGGTGGAGCTGTAGCTGCATGTGTGTCTGAACTCCATGGTGTCTCTTCAGAGTCTCCTGCCATGTGGATCCCACCTCAGGTCCCAAATCCCCAGCAGTCCCAAACCATCCCTCCATTTTAACCCCCTTCTTCACATCACTCCTTCCCTCCTGCAATGCACTCTTTATATGTCCCATGAGAAAATAGTTCTATCTGCAGCACATTGGTTGATATTAAAGAAAATCTCCTACCTTTCAAAAAGATTTCATATGGACCTCTGAGGCAAAAATGCAAAATCTTCCTTTGCTCCTTGGTTTATGCCCTTGGTCAGCGAATATTACTGATCTGTGGTTTGGACACTGCACATAGTGTTTCCATCTTCTTGCTCAATGATTTCAGGAGAGATGAACCTGTGCAGAGCATGGTTGCCTTGAGGTTTCCATGCTGGAAGAAACAGTCCCTCCACACTGGAGGTGAGAAGCTCCATGATGCCACCCCTAATCCTGCCCTTGTGCTCAATCTGTGCAGATTCCCAGTGATTCATAGACAGAGGGAAGGGCCAGACAGTGACTTCTGCTTCCTGCCAGTCCTGGCATGGTTCTCAACAGGTAAAAGAGGAACAGTTTCCCACAAGAGAGCTGCAGACACCTCCATGCACTGGCACGGGCACATCTGATGCGTGTGCCTGCCCAGCTCTAGGGAATGGGAACACAACAATGCACAAACGTGCCTAGAAGGAAGCAATGTAGGCTTGGGGTTCAAGGAATCTGTAAAGTAAATTCAATTTCCAGCTCTGGATTCATGCCAAATTTATCAGGGTTGCTATGAGAACAGAGAGAGATTATGAAACTGAACTCTCTACAACTGTTTTCTCATGAGGATTTTAAATAAAAGAGCCTTGGTTTCTCTGAAGGTATTGTCTTGCTTGGCAAACCTGTCCAGCTCAGTTTTTATGTGAATTAACAGATGTCTTAGGAAATAGGGCTAAGTGTTGCCAAATTTTCCCTGAGAAAAGGAAAGACTGTAAAACGAAAGAGTGTTTTGCCAAAATTAATTTTCCTTGGAGAACTCAGAGTCTCTTGCTGTAGGACAGGTGTTATATTTTATTACATATGTTTTTATAGGAAAGAAAAAAGGTGCATTATAAAAAGTTATTGCTAGCAGGTCAAGGGAGGTGATCCTGCTCCTCTATTCAACTCTGGTGAGGCCACATCTGGAGTGCTGTGTCCAGTTCTGGTTTCCTCAGTACAAGAGAGACATGAAGCCCCTGGAGCAGGTCCAGCAGAGGGCAACAAAGGTGATGGGGGCACAGAAAACATCTCTCTTACAAGGAGAGGCTGGGACAACTGGGCCTGTTCAGCCTCAGTGGGAGGTGGCTGAGAGGGGATCTCATCAGTGTCTGTCAGTATCTGAAGGGAAGGGATCAAGAGAAGAGAGCCAGGCTCTTCTTGGTGGTGCCAAGCAATAGGACAAGAGGGAAAGGGCAGAAACTGATGCATGGGAAGTTCCACCTGAACATAAGGAAGAACTTCTTTACTGTGCAGGTGACCATGGACTGGAGCAGATTGTCCAGAGTGGCTGTGGAGTCTCCCTCACTGAAAGTATTCCAGGACTGTCTGGATGCAATCCTGTGCAATAAGGTCTAGGATGACTCTGCTTGAGCAAGGAGTTGGACCAGATGACCCACTGTGGTCTCTTCCAACCTTACCATTTTGTGATTCTGTAAAATACAGTAAGATGAAAAACTCAGAAAACTCAATACTGGCACAAGCATTTTGGTAGCATCTGTCTTCTTTAATCAGTTTAATATTATATGAGCTTAACTTCTACTCCCATTTGCTTACCTTTTTTACATGCTGAATGAGAGCTTTTTTTATGAATTTCAGTTAAATCTTTATGGCAACAGTTTTTAATCCACAAAATGCTTCTTAAATTCTGTTCCTTTTTCCTGCATTGCTCTCTGTCAAGTTCACATTTATTCTTGGTTTTTTTAATTATCATGTCTAAACCAGATAGCCATGGTTTTATCTTGTTAATTTTTCTCAGCTTCTTTGACTCCTAAATTGGAATGGGCTTTTAGTGTAGAGGCCATAGTCAGCAAAGACAAAGAAAACCATTCCTGCTCTCCTCCCCCCCGATACACATAAGTAGAAGTGTCAATATTCCCATAAAAGAATGTGCACTCATTCAGTATTAAAAAAATATGCCCTCCACCTTCTGGCCTGCAGGCAGGAGGGCATCTATGCTTTATGGTACATTATAAGAGACTGTGCACTGCTTTAAAAAGGTGTCCCAGTATACAACACCAACTGCGTGGATGTGGGGAGCAGTTCTTCCTCAGCTGCAACCTCTGACTCCAAGGAACTATGCTGCTAGGTCTTGAAAGGGCTTTTTTGTCTTATTTTTTCTTCAAAGCAGGCCCTAGGGAAGGAGCTGAATGATTGCTATGCTGGATTAGTGAGGCTTCAGGGCTAAAAGCCTGACCAGAATTTGAACTTGATGGAATTTGGAGAATTGATGGAAGATGTTATAGAGGTGACTACACCAATAGATTCAGGTCCAGCTCATCTGAATGCCTTGTTGTAACTCATTTTGGCTACATTCACAGGCCTACTAAGTTTGCTATTTAGGACTGTAGTTTCCTACATAGGTTGTGATCAAACTGGACTCCATGCCTTTAACTAATGAGATTTCAATGTGTTTTGCCACAGACCAGGAGTAGTAGCTTAGGCTCTAGAAACGTGCACTGAGGACACAATTTTTGAGGTCGGTTGTTTTGTCACAGGGGCAAAGAACAATCTAGTTTCATTCCATTTGAGAGAAGAAAAAAAGGTAGAAGTACTGAAAGAAATTTCGTCAGAGCTCCCATGGGAAGAGCAATGGGAATTTGGTACCTACTTCCTCTTACACCCTCAGAAGTCTCCTGCACACTTTGCTTATTTTCTAATTTCTCATGTTTGGCACTGAAGTTCATCAAAGCCCAGTGAATAACAGAATGCTAAATTTCAGAAAATGAGGAGTGGAATGGGCTAATGAAGCTCCAAAACAAAGTTCCCCTTTCAGATCATCAGTGGAGCAGATGGTGACACCTGTGGCAATACATTTCCTTTCCTTCCCTTCCTGCCACTGCTGTATTAAGAGCTCATGAGGAAATTTCACATCTGGGCTGGTAATTTGCCCAGAACTTCAGCAAAGCTATGCTAATGTTATTTGTTAGGGGGATTGCAAGTTATTCCAACTGCACTAATAAACTGTTCTTCAGTTTTACTTCCAGGTGTTGAGCATATAGATTGTTGACGATTTCTTTAAAGTTCTTTCTTTTTTTTCCAGAATCCTTAGAAAATTAGAGGAAGTTGCTAAGAAACTTTAGATGGCTGGCTAAGCCAAAGTAAAAAACTTACATCCTTCAGTAAAGAAAAAGCTTTTTTTTTCCTCTGTTTTGAGCAAAAAGCAGAAGGTAATTTTTAGGCATGGGTGTTTGCAAGAAGAAAGATATGCAGAGGGAAGGGATAAGCTTGCATGTTGTTGTATATATTTGCAAGAACTGTAGTTTGCAGTGCTCTGTGATGCTGCTTTGGAGAGCAGTGAGCTGTGAAAGCTCTCCCTGTCTGTAGGATAGCAGTAGAGTAGCAGCTCAGGCAGGGTAGGTTAGCAGTACAGGGTAAGTTGATCCTGTTGGATAGCTTGAATAGAATGAGAGCTTGTTATTGTCCTGCCTTTCTCCTGTTTTCCTCACCCAGCTGGTTTAGCTCCAAAATCACTCAGAATTTTTCTTTCTGAGAGACAGATATACCCTGGGTGAAAATTAAAGGGACAGACTCATTCGTTTATTATCTACTACAGATGAAACCAACTTCTGGCCCCAAGGGCAAGGTGAGGTAGAAGTGGCCTCCTGCTCAGGGGTGTTCCTCATCTGTACAGATTGTATATCACACCTGTGTTTTCAGATGTCATAACCAGAAGAATGTTCTCTCTTAATAGTGGCGTATATGTAATAGTGTAAGAAAAACTAAATAAATAAAATGATGGCACTTTCTTTTCTTATATAACTGTGAAATCACATCATTAAAATCCCTCTAAGCTGGAAAAATGAGAGTTACAATGTCCTGCAGCACCATTATTAGTTGCTGCTCTTTTCCAGCCCACTCTTTCCTAATGCCCCTTTGCTATGTAACACCAAGGCAGAGGGTAGCACTGTTGTGCTTGCCCATCTCAAGGCTGTTCTGAGCAACCGTGCACTTGTTCTGCTCACAGCCTGAGCTGGGCTAAAGCTTCATAGCCTCATCAGATGGGTGCTTTGCTTAAACAATCTTAGCAGATTATATCAGCTTGAAATCATTATTCATAGCAAAGTGGGACTGGACTTGTACTGCAGTGACTGGCAGCAGGGCTAGAGAGTATAAAGTTCTGTCTTTTTTGCCTCTGCAAAACACTGCTGAGGCCAGATTTATCTGTCTGCACAACATCTCACTCTTGCACATTTGTCACTTTTTGCAGATTAAACATCTGTGAGCAGCTACCTAAGTGACTCCATGCAGAGCAGCAGAGACCACAGAACAGGAAGAGTTTTTGGATCTTTCCAGTTGGGAAGAAGGAAGCAGAAGGAGTATGATAAAGCTGGAACAGACAAAAAGTGAAGAGTTACCTGGTGGGACGAAGAGAGAGTGCACAGTTAGCTATGAAGAGGAAAAGTGTGGGAGGTAGGCACTGAAGAGAGCACAGAGTGGTGTTGGTTGATGAAAATCGGAGTTGTGGCAGAAGTAGAGTGTTCCGGAACTTCAGCATGAAGCAAAAGCGACACTGTGAACAGGAGAAAAGGAGACCTGAGACTAACCCTTGAAGATCATTTTCACTAGTCCATGTTCATCCTACTTGTGCTGGTTTTCTTTACTAAGAATCTGGTGAATAAGTCTCTGTGGGGACAGCCAGATGGAAAATCAAATAGGTAAATAAAAGGTGGTATAGAAAAGAAGACGGAAAAGCAAAAGGGAGAGGTTAGGCAGGAAATGCAGATGTGGAGTGCTTAGGTGGAGAAAAACACTGGCAGTGATGGTGTCTCTTGAAATCACAGATATCCTATGCCTCTGCTCCACTTTCCTGACTTAACGAGGCAGGAATCAGCTCTGACTGAACACTATATAATGTTAGCAGAGATGTTTCCATTAAAGAAGAGCAAAAATTCAGCAGTACTAAGTGGAGGTAGAGCCTCTCTGTGGAGAGAGATAAGGGGAGATCTGCTTCAAAGGAGAGGCAGTGAGTCAGCACTGGAAAGGCAAGGCAGGGGATATTTCTATTGCCAGGTGTCCAAGAGATTTGAGGAGATAAACACTTCTTGCTGTCACTAAGCCTTTCTCCATCACACTGTGAGCAACGGCACTGTAGGAGACAGGTGGCCTTCTGTTGCTTCATGGCTGTTGCTGGGTGATTGGTAGATCATATGTCAAAGTTCAAAGTTAAATTTCCAGATGTTGCTCAACCCAAGATAATGCCAGGAAGTAGTCAGCAAAATTGGTGAGAAGATGGAAGTTACTCTTCAGTAAGAGAAAAGCTTCTTGGGGAAAAATAGCCACCTAGGATTATTCTCACCCACCCCTTTCCCTTGCTGAGCCCTAGTTTCATTGCCTCTCTAAATGTACTTTTTCTGCTGGGTTGATGCCAAGTGGTACATGCAAAGGGGGCTGAAGAGAAACATACCAGGATGTTTTGGTAGAAGGTCAAGGTAAACAATTCAAAGCAAGAGGTAAATCAGGAATGAATAAAGATAAGCAGTTAACTATTTCTTTCTCCCATATAAATTGGGGAATGGTGAGTCTGAAGTCAGGAAGAGAGCTGGAAGAGAAAGATAAAGAAAGATGTCAGTACTGGTTCATGCTATACCAGTAAGAGGGAGGTGGGGAGGGCTTGGCAGTTCCCTGCAGGCTGATGGGGTGGAGAGGGTACCATTTGAAGCCTTATTGCTTTCCAGCTGGATCAGATTGATGGTGTTTGCTATTCCCATGATATCTCTGATAGCATCTGTCTAATGTACTAATGACAAGATGCTTCATTCACCACTCAAAAGAGGGATTAGGGCTCAAATCACCATTCCAGCTTGTCACTCACCAAGGAATTAAAATCTTCTTTGAATGTGGAATTTACTGACCCCGTGGGAGAGCCTAAGACTAAGGAAATGATGCTTTAAACATGAGATCACTGAGATAAAATAACTCATTAGCTGGAGAGTGTTCATCTTTCCAAGCTGTGGCAGAGAGCCACTGGACATCATGACACAGGCACCACTCTCATGGTCCAGCCAGATCATCACAAATACCCCAGACATTTCCTCCTCTGAAGAAATAGCAGAGTATAGTGCAGGAACACCAAGATGTGGCTTTATGTGGTTGTTATGGAAGAGGTTTTGATCTGTGTCTTCCTAATGGAGCAAATTATCTACTTCTTGTCCTGACTTGTCACTGATAGCTGGCCATGGTCACAAATCTGAGTCAGGGGCTGTGAAGAAAATCACTTTGAACTTCATCTGAACAGAAGACTGATGCTGATAGTGATGCCTTAAATGAACTTATATAGATGTGCCCACATGGAAACACAAGTGTCCTTTAGCACAACCCTGTGATCTCTGCTAGCTCAGCTGTGCTATGTGGTTTTACAGTAGAAGTGAGCTGGTACTGAACTAAATGTGCACAGTGGTGGAGAGGAGCAGTGTCTTACAAAACTGTCTCTAGGAAACTAGATGGTTGGGCAATCATACATAGTCACTCTAGGTGCTCTAGGTTCCTCCAGGAATGACTGACATCTGTGGTTTTAGAAAGTCTGAGGACACTGCCCTCTTTCTCCCCTCCCTGCTCTTCCCCTCCCTACCCAGCCCCCCAAGTTTTTGAAAACATGTCTTTAGAATTGTCCAGGAAATAAGATCCTTTAATAAATTAACAGTGAATTACTATTTTGGTAATTACTATTTGGTAATTACTATTGGTATAGGTCTTACTATTTTGTATTGGTTGTGGGGGTTTTTTGTTTGTTTGGTTTTGTTTGATTTTGTTTTTATGGGTTGGGGCTTTTTCTGCTATGCTAGGTCTAGCTTCTCTTCATACTACACATAATTTTGTTGGAATCATTCTGAACTTATCTCCTTTGGAATATAAGTACAATTTGAGCCAAAATATGCTGCAAGAGAAAGCAATTGTGTTGCAGTTGGTGGAGTTACCATGGATTGATGGACAAGCTACGATTCAAGGTCAAAAGGCCTTCTTTTTTTGGTTCCTTTCATCTCTGGAACAATCCCTGCTAACATCTGCACACCAGTGGCTCTGTCCGGCTCTCAGCCTCCCTTGAGAAAAGCCTGTTGCCATGTGATCAGCAAGACTGATGAAATCTCTTTGGAAGGCTTAAGCTGTACCCGAGCTCCCCTAGGAACGAAGCACAGCTGGGTAACCTAGTTTGTGTCATGTCCAAAGATCATCCCTCAGAAGGCAGATTCCTGGATGGGCTATGCAACCTGAAAAATCTCCAGAGCCCACAGCATCTGACAGATCCTAGAGCTCCTATAGGGTAGGATAGTAAGAAGGCAAGCCCAAGCTAGCAAAGATCACAGTCCTCCTGAAGTCTGCCACAGCTGTCCTGCCTCCTTTTTTCTGTGCAAAGAAGAATTGTGGTTGCAGGGATGTTGAACCTGAAATCCCTACCCCTGCCATGTGTGTCCATCCAGGTTAAGGAGATTTTTCTGCCTCTTTACATCTGTGTATCTGCCTGCTGTTCTCCATTGTCCCAGGTCCTCAGCCATTCATATACCTAGGTATTCACTTAGTGTCATCTCACACCAGAGATCAATTATTGGACCACAGTGGCAAGGGAAGCTGAAGCTCAGACTCTAGAAAGTCTCTGGTTCAGAAAAATGAAGTATTGAAGGTCTTGAATGTAACGGGTCACTTCTGTGGAACTGAATTTCAAACTGGCTAATTCAATCTGTTCAATTAATGCACTTTTCTTTAGTTTAATATCACCCCCTAGTGCCATTTGAGTCCAGTATACAGTGTTATATTTTTCCAAACCAGTCTTGACTTCTTACCTCTTCTTCCCAGTAACTTGCAGATGTAGCAAGAGACACGCCAGCAGCCATGGTCCTGGGAAAGTGACAAAGATGTATTTAGTTCAAGATGTGAATTTGTCAAGACATCAGACTTTAAATGTTTATCCCAAGGAGTTAAGGAATTTTTAAAGCTTTCTTTTATGTCCGTCTGGAAGTCAGACATGCAGCTACATACAGACAGTGATACAGTTGCTTCTTCTACCTTCCAGCAGCAGAGTGCAATGGTTGGTGGGAACAATTTCATTCCTGATGCCATATTTGTAGTAGATTGGTCAGAGGGAACAACTTAGCTGGAAGTAAGACCAGACAGATACTTTGAATGTTAGTAAGTCACTTGGACTGCATGACATTTGCCTGAAAGTCCTGAAGGAATTCAAATGTGAAACTGCGAACTGCCGGCCGAGCTGTATAACCTGTTCTGTCATTAGTATCTCTGTGCCTGAGCACTGATGGATTGCTGGTGTAACCCACTCATTATGAAAATTACTGGTGAATCTGACTTCCATCCACAGTAAGAGACAGGTGTCTATTATAAAGGGTAAGACTGAAGAACAGTCTTGGTAATAGTTTTGTGATAAAGACTCAGTGTGTCTCCTGTAAAGGGAAATCCCATATCATTGCCATGCTGGTTTCTGTGAGGGTCTCAATAAACACAGGAAGTTATTTGGAGGAAAGGTTCTTTTATGGAATGGAAGCTGAGTAAAGGATGAAAAGCAAAAAGGGAGCATGGCACACTTTTCAGGGTGGAGAAGAAGAGAAAAGAGAAAAGAGAAAAGAGAAAAGAGAAAAGAGAAAAGAGAAAAGAGAAGAGAAGAGAAGAGAAGAGAAGAGAAGAGAAGAGAAGAGAAGAGAAGAGAAGAGAAGAGAAGAGAGAAGAGATTATCCAGTCCAACTGCCTGACCACTTCAAAGTCAAAGTTAAAGCATGTTATTAAGGGCATTGTCCAAATACCTCTTAAACGCTGACAGGCTTGGTGGTATTGGCCACCTCTCTAGGAACCTGTTCCAGTGGTTTATCACCTTCTTGGTAAAGAAATGCTTCTTCATGCCCAGTTTGAAGCTACCCTGGCACAGCTGTGAACTGTCCTGTCACTCAAACCAAGGAAGAAGAGATCAGCTCCTCCCCCTTCACTTCCCCTCCATAGGAACCTCGAGAGAACAGTGAGTTTTTCCTCCAAGCATAGCCCATATATTACTCCTAGGAGCGGTTTTATTCAGCATCTTCATGGATGACCTAGGGGAGTGACTGAACTCCCTGCCTCCCTTCCTTGCAATTTTTTGGACGGCCCCAGAAGAGACAAATGCAATGCCTTGACATTAGACAGATAGCAACACTGGGAAAAGTGTCCCAGCAGCAGTGGTTCCTAGGAACTGGTTGGTGGAAGATGTTTTGCAGGGTGCTGGCCTTCTTCTCTGTGCAGAAGAAGCTGTAGGAATGGGGTAGGGTAGCACAGAAGGGGTCAGCCTTCCTCAGGGAATGGGAGCCTTTGTCTTCCAGACCATTGCTAGAGGGAGGCAAGAAGCTGCTGAAGAATTGAGAGGTAGGCAGGAACCATCATTTTGCCTTGCTTCCAGGGTACTGATAAGTTTTGATGGCCCTGACCAGCCTCTCCTGGGTCACTCCACATCTTCCAGGAAACCCATTTCACCTCAACCCTGGGCTTTTAGTCCCTGCCTGAGTTGTAATGTGGTCCATCTTTCCCAGTTATGCCTGGCCATATTCACTGTTTGTCTGAACCCTGGTAATTGAACAGACTTCCTGGCTTGACCTCATACCTGCCTGGCAATCACTGGACTGTGACTGGCACTGACTGCCACCACCAGGAGTGATACTGACCTACAAACCAACTTCTCACCTGGACCTTGGACCTGTTTTTTTTTTGTTTTGTTTTGGTTTTGTTTGTTTGTTTGTTTTCTTGGGTTTTTTTTCTTTTTTGACCACAAGCTCACCTGATGATCTGGACTCCCAGTTGATCCCAAGTCCATCCCTGGGCTGGCCTGCTCTCACCTTGTAGGAAACTGGGACAAGACTTGGCTGGAGAGACCTTGTCCTGCCAGCCTTTTCTCCTTTGTTTCCTGGATCCCAGATGCTTAGGAGCAGTTGTCCCGTCTCTCTGCCCCAACAGAAGAAAACTTTCCCAGTAAAACATGTTGTCCCTGCCCCACCACCCAACTCCACTCTTCTTCTTCTAGTCTATCCTTTATTTCCTGCGAGGCCTCACTACAAGTCTTCCTTTCCCAGTATATGTCACCAAGCCATCTGGAGCCCCAGCCAACTCAGCCTCCTGCAGTGGACCTTATCAAACTAGGGTGGGAGCTGCAAGCTGAGTTGCCTCCTGAACAGTCCCTACCTGTACCTGTGGTGACAAATAAGCCATTAAGTTTCAGGGAGAAGGCTGATGTACACCATGGTTATGGGATATTTTATATTGTTTTAAGCACTGGAGGAGAGGCTGGGAGAGATGGAAAAGGTTAAAAATACAGCTATTGTGGATCCCTACGCCTGTGCTGGGTTGGAAGGGCACTGCCCCAGCATTGCTCTGAGGCACTGGGATCAGTGCTCATGGATTCCATTGGATTAGCACTGCCTCTTGCAATCATTCTGCACCCAATGCACCTAACAGCAGCATGAAGGGAGTAGGTTGAAGTGGGAGCGAGCAGAACGCTCTGAAGCAGGTACAGTGTTCAGTGGGTGACCAGAGGTTTCAGGTGTGAGGGGTTTTGACAAAGATGGGGAACATGGCTGGGAAGCACTTCTGGGGAGCAGGGCCCAGGCTCAGCGTGACTGTTGTGTTAGCTGGAAAGTGAGGTGGGATATTGTACGGCATTGTCAGGAAGGCGGCCAGCAGATTCCTCAGTGATGGGATAGCACTGAATGACCTCAGAGCACAAATGGTCTGTGCAGCTGGTGGACTCCTCTGAGCACCCTGCCTGTGCCAAGGAGAGCTCAGGGCCCCAGCTCTCCTGGGAGGCAGCCCACACCTTGCAGTTCCCTGCAGATTGGCTTGCCTGCCTGTCTGCTGAGGTTGGGGGAGAGGAAAGGGTTGGCAGCTCACAGAATTATTAACAGAAGAAGCAGAAGGGCAATGGAGAAAGTCAAAGAGTTATTCCCCAGCACAAAACTGGATCTGAGAAAGGCTGAGCAAAATTTAGTGCTGGAAATGACGGGATTGTGACTGCTCTGAAAAGCTGCTATCACAGATGTTCTGAGTAAATGCTTGTGGTCAGTTTGAAAACATAGAGACAAACTAAACATTGCCATAGACTACAATATTAATTATTTTAGGTCCTTTAGGTAAAGGAGCCTGATGTTTCATATTTCAGCAGCTTTCTCACACATACCCCTGCTGATAAGCCTCCACACCTTCAAAGAGTGCTCTGTTGGGTTCAAATGGCATCAAATCTTCCATCCCCCTAGATGCTTTTGATGCCTCTCATAATATAGAATGGGTACTAAAGAGCTGTGTGGGGTTGGGTAACCCTGAAATGAGTACAGACCTCCTCACCGAGCTCCTGTGGAAATCATCAGTCATTAGCCAGGGATATTATGAAAAAGGGTTCACACTGAAGCCAACACTTGTAAAACTGAGTGTCCAGCTGAAAGTGTGATGGGAGAACCAGTTCCTTCCATAGTTTTTAGGATACTTGCTGGAAGATGGTGGATTTCTCTTTGGAGGGGCAGTGCTCCCTTGCAACCATACATCTGGCATTATCTCACTACAGAGCACTCTCAGACCTGATCCTTTAGAGCTGTGTGTGCCTGTGCTTGAAGAACTGCTGCTGTTCTGATGTGAGTGAAACAGCCTGCTGTGTGTACGCTGAGGATGAGTACTAAGGGAAGAGAAAGAAGGATGAAAAGAAGAGCCCTTCTTGACTATGTCCCTTTACTGTAGTTACTTCAGTCCAGCTGTTCCTCATGCAGTTGCCACTGCTATGACTTTGTGGCTGCCATGTCTGGTTCTTGGAAATTTTCATGTTCTATTATTTTTCTGTGTACTGGCTATTCTGATCCAGACATGCAAGAGACAGGATATTCGTCATGCTAAACCAACCATAATTCAGAGGAGGAAAAGAATGCACTTTCATATAGTATTTACATATAGGCCATCCCCAATGCTTGTGTGTGTCACTGTAGTGGGCTGACCCTGGCTTGATGTCAGACACCCACCAAAACCCCTCTATCACTCCCCCTGCACCACTGGACTGGAGAGAGAAAATATAATGAAGGATTCATGGGTTGAAATAAAGACCAGGAGAGATCACTCACCAATACTGTCATGGGCAAAACATGCTTGAATGAGAGATATTAATTTAATTTATTGCTAACAAAATCAGACCAGGATCATGAGAAGTAAAATAAGACCTCAAGAAACACCTTCCCCACACCCCTCTCTCCTTCCTAGCTCTACCTCCTCCACAGCCTGGGACCAAACTTTCCAAGACACTAAGGCAGTTTTGGTTACATTATGTTTCCATATTCTGTCAGTCTTGACTTTGACCAACATCTTGGTGGCCAGCTGGACAAAATGTGTGCATCATGGGTGAAAGAGGTGTAGGTGTTAAATTACAGAGCTCCTGATATGCACTAGTGTGGACTTCATTAGTAGTGCAGCAGCTCTGGGGCCTCCAACAGCTGTCCTGTGCCTAGTGCTCAGGGAGTGGAGGTCAGGGATTCTGTGTATGTGATACACAGTACGTGACATATTCCCTGTCAATGAGGAATGCAGGACAAGCCCTGCAGATGTAGCATCAGAAGAATGGCAGATCAGGAGCAAGCCCTCAGGGAAATTGCTGCTTGTCAGTGCACTCCAGGTAAGGCTGTGGAAGAGGTCTCTTCTCTGAACCAAACCCCTCAGCAGGTGCCCATCTCAATAGGAATGGATAATGTAGGGATTCTGTCTCTCAAAAAATTAACTGGGAAATAAGGAGGACTACTGTATTTTGTTCCTCTATCTGGAAGCATGTTTAAGATAGTGATTGCTGAGAAGGAGAGAAGGACTGGGGGAGTCAGGGAACCTGGGCTGCTTTCCCAGCATTGCACTGTTACTGTAAATTATATCAAGTCCCCAGAGACATTTTTCAGTTCTGACTTGTCTTTCAAGTAGAAGCCATAGTCTCATACTTTCCACAAGAAGACTAGATTATACAGGGTCCCTGTTCCTGGAGAGCAGTGGTTACACTACACCATTTATCCCAGTGCTGAGTTCTTGGATATTGGATAGGTTTATTTGGTACACTCACATCACATCATCCCTAACTATAATGTTCCTGCCTGTAGGGACTTTGCACATTGCAGGCTGTTCCCAATCACACCTTTCAGAATGGGTGTGAAGGCACAGCCTTGAATGGCACAAGACCTTTAGGTCATCAGCAAAATAATCTCACTGCCACCTCTTTATCCAGAAGCACAGGGACAGCTGGGAGCCTGCCTGCTACTCCTCTTGCCCTCTGATTTGCACCATCTCTGAGTGGCAGCAGACTGGCTCTTCACAGGCCTGTGCCAGCAGTCCAGTGCATCTCACCTCGTTACCCCTCTGTGAGGGCACAACAGCACTGAGTGACAAGCCCTTGGAATAATTACTCTCCCTTCTGAGGTCAGGTGAGATGGTTCAGTCCTGTGCTGGAGACTCAGAATATTTATGTTTGTAGGGGCTGGTCTTTTCTCTTAGAATGTCTTTCACCTCTCCCAGCCTTCCTCTCAATTCTCTGACCCCGGGGAGTGCCGAGGCCCATCACTACAAGTGGCCAGCATGGCTCTGGCTCTAGGGAACAGGGAGGCCAGTGCTGTGACACACCCATGTCATAGCTGCATGCACTATTGCTTCAGATACACAAACTGGTCCACTTACTTGAGAGAAAAAAAGCAGCGTTCAAGAGCCCAGATCCGGGGCCTGAATGGTGTCCATGCACCCAGGATCGGTTTTCATCTCCATGCTCAAGTGGAAGAAGGAAGACCTTGGCACAGGGGTGTGAGTGTGCTCTGGGGGCAGGTACTGAGAATAGATGGAATGCTTGCAAGTCTTTGTAGTTACCCTTAATGATTTCAGCTTCATCACAATGCTCTGCAGTATCGGTGTGTGTGAGGACCCTGACCCACTGGGCCCCAAGAGGGGTCCGCGAGCCAGCCATGGTTTGTGCCTCGTCTCTCTTGCTCACTGCCACAGGCACCTTTGGTATACAAGGACAAGCACTGGCAGCCCATGGTCGTTCTGATCCCTGCCATCAGGAATGAAGTCCTACTTGGCACAGCCCTGGAGCAAGGACCTTGTTCCAGCCCAGGGAGCTGCTTTGCTCCTTCAGCTGTAACGAGAGCCCAAGCTGGAGCAAAGTGCTGAACGAGGTGGGTCTGCCAGTGGGTCCCTGAGGGTTTATAATGCTATGGCTAGAGCAGAAACAATCCCAGCCCGACTCCTGAAACACATCCCCCTCCATTCAGAGGGTAGACGGAGAGTCCTTTCCTCCCCCTTTCCCCCTCTGTTCTCCCCTCCCGAGGTCACCTTCAGCCGGGAGGCAGTGGCCCCCAGGCCCAGAGCCATGGGACGGGGCGGAGCGTCACGCTGAGCCCCGCAGCGCCGGGCAGCCCCGTCCGGCTGCTGGCGCAGGCTGAGCCCGGCGGCTGCGGCGAGGGGAGCGCGGCTAGCCGGCTGTCCTGCGCTGCTGGACGAGGTGAGAGGCTTAGTGCAGGTGGAGAGTACCGTGGGGAGGGAAGTTACAGCGGTGGCAGGATGGAAGACACTGGGCAGGAATGAAAAAGGGCACACACCCCTGTCAGGCAGGTTTTGGGGACTCGAGCGTGATGTGTCGGCACAATGCGGAGCGCACCCTTTTCCCCCAGGGCTGTTGGAGAGCTCCTTGGTGGCTTTGCCCTGGAAGGTCGCTTTGTGCCCACTTGTGTTGGGTGGGATGGTGCTGCGGTCCTGGCGGGTTGGCTGGGAGAAAGGTGTGATGTGGCTTGGTCCCAGTGAGATTGGTGCGGGTTTCTGTCCGAGGAGGCTGCTGTGAGGAGGCTGTGGTGTGCTGCGTGCTGCGGAGAGGCTTACGGGGCTGGCACAGGGTGTCTCTGCCCAGGACAGCAATACACAGCTCTACTACCGGCACGGTCATGCCATGCTCTGCAGCGAGATTAAGCCTAACTAGTCTGCTGACTAGTTTTAGAGAGAAGCCCAAAAATCTACCAGCAATAAGGCCACAAGCAAACATTGCGATAATCTGTTCTTATCCCTTGCTGTATTAAACCTGGTTTGCACCAGAGTGGACCTTTCAGGGAAAAAAGAGATGCTGTTCTTGAACCAAAAGTTACGAAGATGGAAGGATATTCTTCCTTAATGTTCGATGAGATTTTTAGGGGCAAATATCCTTCTCCACAGAATCTGCACCACAACGGAGGTCTGAAATGGCCTCACTTCAGCTTCATCTATTGGTTTTATTATAAAGCTTTTACCTAACTGGGAGAGCCCTTTTTAGTGAAATTCCAGTACTCAGAAAGGTGTATACAGATGATAGAGTAACTTCTTCACTATCTGTTTGATGAGCTAGAAAGACAGCTCCCCTGGAAGTTTCCTCTGTAGTTTTCAGCCCTCTTGCCATTGTCATGACTTTCTCTTGTACTTTTTCTGTCAAACTGGGGACACCAGTAGTAGCTTGCTGAACTGTGGGCTCACCGATATCATTAAAAAGGTAGAAAACATCCAGTAGTTGGTTGTTTTTGGTCTATCAGCCTCCAGAAAAGTTCAGGAAATTTACCCAGGTATTCTTCATAGCAATATGTTTTTAAAATTTCAAGAAACATCATAAAAAGGTCAATAAAGAAGAATACAAAGCAGAGCAATCAGAAAAATAGATTTATTATAAGAATACAAATTCCACTGGTGTGTGATATTCTCAATTGTAGTGCAGAAACTGTTAACAGGTGGCCAGCTCTTCAGAAATACAGCTTCCCTAACTCAGCTGATTTTCGGAGATTAAATTTCAGACTGTCTCATGGCATCTGTATGTAGGAACCTCTGCAGAAACTGGAGTTCACTGTAAGAGGCATATTGCCTCAGAACAGATCTCTTCTTTTGTTACAATCATCTCAGCCTACGTGAAACTGAACAGCTGTCTCTATTTTTTGTTTTGTTTTGTTTTGTTTTGTTTACAGTGAAGTTTACTTTCTTAATTTAGCATTTGGAAAATGTTAGTTTGACTCTCACTGCTGATGTTTCCTGCATCTGATTCTTTTCAGGCATTCTCTTTAGCAGAGTGAATGCAAAAGTGGAGTCTGTAACATCAGTAACCCTTGTTCTGTTATGCTCTTAGACTTGTATCTGTAACATTAAGATGTGTATCTATATCGCTGTAGGTTATTTCTAGTGCAATTCTGTATAATCCGTTGTCTCAAGGCCTGCAAAAGTAGTGAGGCTATACCAAATCTACATTTATGGATTTACATAGTGCCCATTAAGCAGCATGAACCTAGATGTGTCTGATTAATATGACTTTTTTTTCCTTTTTGCTGTCACTCATCCAATGCCAGTCTAAAATCCTGATTTCTTTGGTCATTTGAAAGAGTTTTGTATGTGTGTGTGCGCATGCACTGGTTTTATCAAGCAACACATGGTCTACCCAAACTCTTTTTGTGCCATTTGCAAACATTTTCTGGATGATTTCAGTGTTTTCTTCTAGAACATTGACAAAAGGAAAAGTATTATAACAGAGTAGGATTGAAAAAAAAAATTGTGTAGGGTGAGAACAACAATAAAATACGGTATTTTCCTATACTATATACTATATGCTGAGCTTTTAAAAAATTAATTAAAAATGTGTCTTGATTTAGAGCAATGCCAGGATGAATTTGTACAGATAACTTTCAGGAAACAACCAGTGAATGGGACATTTCAGGCAGGTGCTATGTGAACCAATACAAGGATGCGAATGCTTCAAACCAACAATTCAGAGGTTGGTGGGAAGTGCCTGCAGATCACTGGTCCTTACACAGCCCCTAAACAGAAGTGTGATTACAACTGAATGAAGTGATCTGAATTACTTGATACACTTAATCCATTTGAGCAAAATGTGCTTTACTAAGCATGGTGCAAAAATAGTCGTGTAGAAACCAGGTAGGCAGCACCCATAAAGGGTGTTAAAGAGCAAGTTAATTTTCCCCCCAACATTCCCCAGTAATTTGGAAAAACTCTGCACTCATAATGGATGTATAAGGTAGTGCAGCCTATGTGTCATTCCTGCAAAAAGACATCTTGAGGCCATAGGATAAGGCAGGGGAGAATTCTAGCTGAAAGTGTGACAGGAGGACAAAAACCCCCCAAGGCAGTCGGAGTTTTAGCGTGGGGGATGGGAGAAGAAAAATGGTGAGGCTTTAGAAAAGAGACATGAAACAGATCTGAGATCTGGACAATCGGGCTGGACAATCTGGGAGCTTGGTTTGACAATTAGACAGAAAGTTATTTGAAGGCATTGAACCAAGAAGAAGACTGAGGGGTGTCTTGATCAGAAAGCATAGAGATGCTTATTCTCAGTTCAAAATGTGACCACATTTTGTGGCAGCATCACATCTGTTTTTCAGCTAACTGATGAAGGCATTACAGAAGCACAGTGTGACAGATGCTTGGTGAAGCCTGAGTAAAGCATCGGTTAAATGCATAGCCTGAGCTTCAGTCTGATAGTTTTACAGAATGTAATTAATTGAAAATATGTTCTCATAGCTTGTGGTCATACTTCTGACCACAGTGCATATAAACTCTGCAAGAGTCTGCAGAAATTTAACAGTTATTAGAAACCTCTTTTCTCTATCTGAGAAACTTCAGCAGCAGGTTAGGTAAATTCAGATTAGGTTATCATACGAATGCCTAACAGCAAGAATGTTCACAGTGGCATTTATAATTGACCAATTGTCTTTGGATCAAGCCTGAATGACTATTTGAAAGAGATGCCCCAGATGCTATTTGTTATTTGGTTTGTGTTAAGGCCCTGTAGAAGGTCAGACAAGAAAGTGGACCCCACATGCCATATGCTCAAGGCCACTTTTAATAGAGTATCTTTGATATGAGAAGAGGCTGAAACAGCTGAAACTCTTCAGCTTGAAAAAGAGAAGGCTCAGAGGGGATCTTATTTGTGTATATAAATATCTGATGAGGGGTAATGAAGAAAAGGGAGACAGACTCTTCCAAGCAGTGATCATTGATGGGAGTTCCATCTACGGAGATTTTGAAGACCTGGCTGAACACCTTCCTTGACAACCTGCTTCAGTTGCTGCAGCTTGAGCAGGGGAATTGGATTAGATGATCTCAAGAGGTCCCTTCCAACCTAAACACCTCTGTGATCCCATCATAATAACACTATCTCTGTTATACAGAGATCACACTGTCTTTGGCTTTTGACACGCATGAAGTGCTTTTCTGCACTAAATGTATTAATCATTTTGATTGAAGAACCAGAATAACATTACCTGGACTAAGACATTGTATTTCCATAGGCTGGATCCCTCTCAGCTTCTCAGGTGGTTCAGAAGTATCTCGTGATGGTGTAAAGGATGCGAGCTTTTTGCTGCTGTAATTAAAGATTCTTTTGAGGAATTACGGTTTCTCACAGTCAGCAGCCTGGAAACAAGGCCTCTAGCAGGGATGGAGCACAGAAAGGATAGTGGTGGAAACGGTTTTGAATAGGACTCTGCCTGCTGCCTTCAATACAGCACAGCCCAATGGGGAATGCATCCTGGCCAGGGCCCTGGTGACCTCCTCTTCAGTGCCTGTCAATCTGCAAAGGGAAACTGACACTTTAGAAGGTATCAGAAATAGGTGCAGAGCACCCAGGCACACTCTACTCCGCAGTGACCCAAATTTGATCTTCACTTACCTTCCTAGCTAATCGCAGTGGCATCTCAAAGAAAGACCTGACAATGTCAGCTATTTTCTGAAGTGTGGACTTTGTCTTGTAATTAATGACTCCAAGAGCAGCAAGGGCCAAAGTCTGCAAACTGTTCTGTAGTGACTACAGCTGGGGCTTCCTTCATAAGGAGCCCTGATCAGACCCACAGGTCACAGATCCTCAAGAAACTCTACCTATATCCTCTGGATGATCTGTTCTTCCAAGCTGGCTCATTTGCTTTATTGCTCCTCTCTGAACCTGGACCATTTGCCCTCCCATGCCAGTGGGGCCATGGATAGAAGTATGAATCTGTTCCACCTATGTTGCAGTTGACTTGAATTGTGGAGTCTAAGGATACAAGAATTTTTGCGATTTGGGTTGTTCTGTTTTTTGTTTTTCTTATTGCAAAAGCTTATGGACTGAAATTTGACTCCCTAAAGTAATTTGAGAATCAAGAGTCTACAGAAAAGCATATCCTTGCACTCACAAAAGCAAGTTTTAGCATACTAAATAAGAGAGAAGTAATGAATCATATCAAATGGATGAACCATGTTGTAAATAATTAAATGCAAATAAAACATATTAATTAATAGATATTTGAAGAGTATATAACTTTTGAATAATACTTAAAAGTTGATGCAGTGAGAAGATTCTAACTTTTGGGCTAAATTGCAGTAACAAGTGGCCAGCATACAAGGGAAGAAATTTTACCTAACTCAGGTTTGAGAATTTCAGTTATCTAAGAAGATTGTGAACAATTATTTGTCAAGAACTTTTATGTGACCATTAATTTGACATAGGAGAAACACTGTCTTGAAGAAAAGATTTTCTGATATCTTTTTCACAAATATTGATTTAACGTGTTCTTCAAATTACAAGCAGACATCTCTCCTGTTGTTCCACTACACTGTTTAATGTGGCTTTAGTTTATCTAATATCAAAGGGAAGTCTATGCCTTTCCCAGGTCTATTACATTTTAGGTTTTTTCTCTGTATTCCAGCTAAATTTTTCTCTCTATAACACCTAAATGAGGAAGCACCAGTTTGGAAATATTGTTGGCAGGGTGGATCCATTTGTGGGTTCTGAGATGCTCTTGCTGTCTGGAATTTCACAAGCCTCATTGGCTGGGCAGCAAACAGGAGAACTTCAAAGCAAAACCTCAAAAATACTTTCCAGACCCTTTTTCCCTGTGAGTTCTCCCCAGCCTTCCATTTATCCCCTCCCGTGCAAACACTTGCTCATTGTTGTACTCTCTATGGAATGTACTAAATTTGACTGCTGTTGACTCTCACACCAAGCCAAAGCCTTTGTAGAAAAGTAGGGCCAATTATTTGGCACTTCTGAATTGGATAAGATTTAGAAATGCAGTCTAGGAGAGAGGGAAGGGAAGGGAACTTCCCCACAAATAGTCCCAGGCTCCTGTAGAAATCCAGCCTTGTTGTAGATTTTCCAGGTTTAAATAACTCCTTTTTTCCAAATTTCTTAGTTTTGAAGAATGACTGGATTTAGCAGCAGTGGGGTTCCTTTGCAGAAGAGACATGTAGACATACTGGAACAAATCCAGACTGTGAAGACAGTTAAGATATGGGAGTATCTCTCATAGGAGGAAAGGCTAGCAGAGCTGGGACTTGATCAGCCTCAAGAAGAGAAGGCTTGAGGGGAAACATCTGATCAATGCATATGAATACCTGCAAAAACACACAACCAGGCATATCACACTATCAGATGATACTAAGTGACAGAACAAAAGGCACTGGGCCTGAAACAGAATTTCAGTTAAAATCTCTTTTACCACAAAGGTGATTGAACACTGGAACAGGTCACCCACAGCAGCTGTGGAGTCTCCAGCCTTGTAGATATTTAAAACTGGGCTGGGCACAGGACAAGCTGCTCTAGTTAACCCTCCTCTGAGCAGGATGTTGCAGTAAGTGGTCTCCAGAAGTACCTTCTGCCATTTACCATCCTGTGACTCTGGTTCTGTGACCTTGTTCCAAGGCCAAGAGGAACTCCCAGGTCCAAAGTGCCTTGTTCAGAGCACAAGGAGGTAGACAGGGAGAGAATGCTGCCACAGAGGCCTTAAACTGCTGCCTTGTAGCTGGCTGGGAAAAGTGAAAAAACAACTTCTCTGAAATGGGTCTGAAGCAGCTGGCTATAGCTCAAAATGCCACTGATGTCCTAGGTTACTTCCTGTATAAGTTACTTGGCTGCACAGATGCATGACTTTTGGTCAGAAATGTCATCAAGCATGTGAGGTACTGAGCTCCCTTTGGCTTCCTCAGGGAACTCTGCCTTTTGTCACGTGCTAGCTGTGCCTCTGCCTAAGGGACAGGTCTGTCTTATCCTCAAGACTTTCTCCAGTGAGCAGAAGAGGTGGAATTCTGAGTAGAGAGATGAGGTCTTGCTGCTGTAGGCTAAGGAGAGCAAGGGGGGTGAGTGGGTCACACTTTAAAATCTGGGACTCTGCTAATGTTTTGCCTGTCGTCTAATATTAGGCAAAAGAGTTAGAGGGCTGGAGGAGGTTCCCTTCAATACAGAGACCTTTTCTATGATGAGGGGCTTTGCCCAGAGATGTGCTGTGTAAGAGTGCAAATTCAACTCTAGCACAGCAGCAACAGTGCTCAGGCTCCAAGTGGTAGAAATATGCCCTGCCATGGCATGGTTTGTGTTGCATGTCTGATCTGGCTTTCTCTGTGTGTGCTGTGATGTTCCTGACTCTGGCTGTGGTGTTTCTGCAGCACTCAGCGATGGCCGAGAGCTCAGCTGTGCCTGCAGCAGTGTCAGAGAGAGCAGCCCCAACCAAGCTAGAGGAGCTCCTGGAGATCACCGCTCAGAGCCTGGTGCGCGCTGAGGTGGCTGAGCACTACAAGGTTATTCGGGAACTGGGCAGGGGCAAGTATGGCCACGTGATGCTTGTGACCCACAGGCAGAGAGGTGAGGAACTGACTGTGCCCTGTGAACCACTGTGCCTTGTCTCCTCTCCACTCACCAGGGCATGGGGCATGGGGTGGGCTGGTGGTACCTCAGGGCCAGGCACCAGGCATGGCAGGGAGGATTCCCAGGGAGATGAGCAGGATGGGGACCTCCCCAGCCAGGAACCATTCCATTACATCCAGCCAGGGACCAGGTGATGCCAGGGGGCTGCCCAGAACATCTGGCAAGGTTATAGTGATGAGACAGGCCCAAGGTAAAGCTGGGAAATTAATCCACAAGTTAGGATCAAGAGAGTTCACAGATAGGCACCATCATGGATGTGATATAAATGGAAAGCAGTCCTCCCACAAGGTCAAGTCAGGGAGCCCCAAGCCTGTGCTGAAGTGATGCCCTAAGGCCCATGGGCAGAGGGTGTGAATGATGGTCTTGAGTTGGCCATATCAGTGCCCTGACACTGCTCTTCCCCAGTAGTCCCAGCTCAAGACTGATGGGCCCATGTGTCCTGAATGTCCCTCCTCTGCCCAGGGCTCTTGTGCAAGCCTAGAGCTCAAAACTTACCCGCCGCAGTGCCTATTTCCAGACCTGGTGTCCACAGGGTATATCCACACAAACTTTGCACTAGAGACCTCCCTGTGGTTGTGACTGCTGTGTCCTGCTGTGGTGTGTGACTTCCAGAGGAGTCTAACTCAGTCTTCCCATCCCCAGGGACTCCTATGGCTCTCAAACTGCTACCCAAAGCCAGTACCAAGCTGCACACTTTCCTGTATGAGTATTGTGTAGCACTGTCCCTTGCCACCCACCCTGCCATCATTGGGATGTTTGGAATTGCCATTGAGTCCAGCCAGTACTATGGTTTCCTCTATGAACCAGCACTGCACAGAGACCTCATCTCTATCATCAAACCCCGCGTGAGTGTTGCTACAAGGCCGTGGGGACTGGGCTGTAGCATTTGTCCCCTCTGAAGGCCGGCTGGGTCAGAGGGAGGGAGATAAAGGCAATGGCTGTGGGTCTGTCTGGGGTCTGCAGCACTGAAGCAGCCTTGGGCTGGCAAGGCGAGGAATGCGAAGTTCTTTCCCAGGGCAGAGCATTCTGGTGAGACCCGGCTGGCAGGGCTGCCGAGGTGCCCCGTGTGTGCCATCCTGCCATCCCTCTCCCCATGCAGGATGGGATCCCTGAGCCGGCCGCAAAGCAGTGTGCCAGGCAGCTGGTGAGCGCGCTGGAGTTCATCCACAGCCGGGGGCTGGTGTACCGCGACATCAAGCCCGAGAACGTGCTGCTGTTCGACCCCGACTGTCGGCTTGTCAAACTCACGGACTTCGGGCTCACAAGGCCCAAGGGCACCAAGCTCAAGCTGGTGGCCGGGGTGATCCCCTACACTGCCCCCGAGCTGAGCAACACCGCTGATGCCCAGGGGGTGCCCATCGACAGCAGCATGGATGCCTGGGCCTTCGGGGTGCTGCTCTTCTGCCTGCTGACTGGCTACTTCCCCTGGGAGCAGAGCCTGCCAGAGGACCCCTTCTTTGAGGACTTCATGCAGTGGCAGGAGACAGGCCTAGAGAAGGACGTGCCCCGGCACTGGAAGCGCCTGACAGCCGAGGCTGCGGGGATGCTGCGGAGCCTGCTGGCTCTCGATCCCGCCAAGCGCGGCCCCGTCAGCGATGTGCTGCGCTACGTCCACTGCCCTTGGCGGCTGGAGGATGGGCACGGTGAGGAGGCTGCCGTGAAGTCCTAGAGCCTGCTCCCCACGGCAGGAGGGAAGGAGTGTCTCGGCCTGCAAGGGGCTTCAGGCTGTGGGCACCGTGGTGGCCTGGGCCTGAGAGGCCATGGTGACCCAGAGAGCAGCTTCTCTGCAGCACTGTCCCTGCTGCCACAGAGTCAAGCTCCTTCCCCAGCTGATGGTCCTCACCCCATGGCTCAGGGCTGCCCAGTGCCACCTCCTTGTGGCTTGAAAACATCTTTCTCTTGGAAATGACTGTATGTGAGGCATCCACTTGTTTCTTAGCCACAGAAACTCCAGGGAGTTATTTAGGCTGCAGCACATGCTGTGTCTCAAAATAGGGTACTCAAAATACATACTTTTGTGTTTCTGTATGTGGCTCATTTTCCTTCATAATAAATGCCTGTCGGGACCCACTGTTGGGTTGGAAAGCAGGGAGTGTGTCAGAAGTTGCAGCTATCTCAGGACAAGATGTCCATGTCAGGGGCCATCCCTGAATGCTGCCTGTGCCCACACCAGGACCCCTGGAGGATGGCTTCAGGCTGCTGGGGTGGGGAGACCCCAGAACATGGCCATGGATGATGGCTGGGGGAATGGTTATGGTGTTGAGGTTGTCTCATGCCAGCCCAAACAGATCTCTTCCCTTGTACTGCCTTCAGGTCCTAAGACAATGTCCTCATGCTCTTTTAGATGCCTGGTTACCCCTCTAGAAGATCTTCCTTCTCCCCTTCCTATCACACATGTTTAACCTTTCCCTAGACACACACCTCTCCTAATGCCCCAATATCCTCCTAGGTGCACATTTGAATCCTGAAAAGGAGTAGCAAAGAGGGAAATAGGGGTTAGTAGCCATTTTTACTTTTCTACCTCTTTTCAATCCCTAGGATTTTGCTGTTGGTAATAATCCTTTCCTCCACTTAACCTGGTCTTTTGCTGGAAGCATTCACAGCTCATTTTTCCACTCTCAGGGGCTTCATAACTTCTAAAAATGCAGCATCCCAGCACTATACTTTCCAGCATTTCAGCTTTTTTTTCATATCAGACCCTTTCCTGCACACAGTCTTTCTTCTATGCTTCCCCACCCTCCAGCTCTTCTCACTGACTGGCATTTTAGCATTACTTAACTTCTATACTAACACTACCCATCACCAGGTAAACACCTTTTGCTCACTCATCTCTCGGCAACATCACCTCTGTACTACTATTTTGTGTTGTTCCTGCTTCCTACATCACTTATGCTTTGAGTCTTCCTTCCAACTCCCCAACCTGCCTTACCAAACAGCTTTATGTTCACACTGTCCAAGACAGTTTTCTTCTGCTTACTTCCAGCTCTTAGAATCTTTCATTACTTGAAATAATAATAAATGCTGCTCAACTCCAGCTTGCTGAGATTTGGCTTCAAGTACTCTTTAATTACTGTAGGAATAGCAGAGGAATATTAAGTTGCCAACACTGTCTGTGTATGTAAAGTGGAGAAGCCTTAAGATCAATGGACCTAAGGGCCAGGTAGCTGGCAACTATCCAGTGAAAAATAATGGAAAATTTGTTACAGGTGCTTGCTAATGCAGAATTACAGAACAGGAATGTGGCTTTTTGGCATAAGACATTCAATTTTATAATGCAGTTGTGTTTGATACAGTAAATTCATAATGTTATGGTATGAAGTTTTTGTAAGGCATGACCTATTGATAAAAAGAGAATTGTGGTATGTTGTATTGATTCAGAAGATGCACTATGAAAAGTCCATAAAATATAAGTTAAGTGGATTGAGAACTTTTAATAGACAGAAGAAATAATTGTCTGCTTGGAATACTCTATTTTGTTTGGTTTCTGCAGGGATCAGTTGTTAAATGAAAACTAATTAACATTTCCAGTCATGATTTTAAGGAAAATACAAAGCAGGTAAAACCCTACAGATGACACAAGTATGAATAGGATGGTAGCAAGAGGAACAGGCTACTCAAAGAGATCTGAATAACTTGATAAGCTATGTATATTCAAACAAAATACATTTTCTTACAGGCAGGAGAAACATAATTAGGTAGGAACACATAGGAATAAAAGCCATCCATACAAAAGGAGCCCTAAAAACTTGCCAAGAGGATACACAAGATTACATGAGTTCTTATTGTGTTGTATTGTTAAAAAAGGCAAATGGGCTCCTTGCATGGCTAAAGAGGGCAGAGAGTAGGGATGGTCAAATCTTCAGCAAAACAGCTAACAAGATTTCCTGCTGGCCTAAATATGAGTGTGGGAAGAGGGAGTGAGTGTTCAGTATTTTATACCTCATGGAGAAATCCTGGGTATGGCGCCACAATTACAGGCAAACTGGAAAACTGGAGACAGCTCAGAAAAAAACACAGTGGGACTGTGGTTTAAGGCTGTAAGAAAGCCTTAAAAAAACTAACAAGCTAGGCTATCTAAAATAGAAAGACTGCATGGTGAATTGATTATGGTGTAGAATACTGAGAAGAAAATACCATCTACTAATGACCTATTTTAATTTGAAAACAATCTAAGAGCAATCATGAGAGCTTGAAACCAAACACTCCAGTAGTGAGGTTCTTGCCTACTGGAAGAAACCATCATATGAGCAGAGGCTGAGAGAAGGAGAAATGTTCAGCCTGGAGAGGAGAAGAGTCAGGGTGGATCTTATGTCTCTTTATACTTCCAGGCACAAGTATAAATTATGAGAGGGGAGGCATTTAAACAAAAGAAAAATGGCTTTATGGTGATGGTGGCCAAACTTCGTAACATTGGTTGTATGTCTATGGCTTTGGAGACATTCAGAAGAGATTGGACAATGCTCTGGTAAACTTTCTCTAGCTGTCTCTCTTTTGAGAAGGAGGTTGGTGTAGGCAGTCTTCATACATTCTTACTGTTATCAACCATGCTGTGATTCCACAACATTTTTTAGTTTGAAGACACTCTGTGTTGTAGCTAAGGATGTTTAGGGCTCCCAAATGTCTCTCCTTTGGAATTGCACAGCATGGTCTCAGCAAAGCTGCGTGCCAAATGCAAAACTGGCTTGACAAGAAAGGGTTAGCAAGATTTTAGGATTTATTCCAAATTAAAGTAAAACTGAACTGATGGAACACTGACATGTTTGGGGAAACAGATCAAGCTGTCCCATGCCATCAAGACCCAGGCTGTTTTTTTGCAGGAGCCAGTTATGCCAATGAGGATCAGGGATTCAGTGCTGCCTGACAAAGGCAATGTGACAGGCTAGTGGCAGTGAGAGGTGGCAATAACCAGGATTATTTCTCTGTCTCCTTTGTCACAGAGCCTTGAGACTTTGGTAGAGGGGGTTTTTACTGCCATGAAGTTGTGTGATGCATAGTGAAGTGATGAAATCAGCACTGTGACTGCATCATGCATGTGATGGTGGTGTGGACTGGGCTGCAATGAAGCAAGCACATATTTGAGCACAGTGACAAAAAGCGCTGTCCTGAGCCAAGCCCCCAACTCAGGCTTCTTTACTCAGTAGCTTGTTCATAATTGCAGCTGGATTTCTTAAATCAATTCATTAACAGACCCGGCAAAGACTATCTCCAGGGGGTCAGGAAAAGGATCTGTTTGCCCCCATCACCCCCAGAGCAGCTGTTGGGAGAGGCTGAATGGAACGGAGCTGTGTGCAAACACGCCGGCCCTTTGCACGCGCAGCCTCTGGCTGCGGGAGGGCTGGCCAGGAGCCCAGCACTGTAAAGGGCAACACTTCAGCTCATGTAGGCACCAGGGATGGGGTGGATCTGGTGTCATCCCCAAAGGGGCATCAGGTGGCTCTGAAGAGGAGGGAAAAACGCGGTACTTTGCTTCTCTTTGGGATGGAATGAAGAGATAAATCAGGTAATTACCGAGCTCACTGCTTTACTGAGTTCTGGCTGCAGGTCCAAGAAGTGTGACTCCAGGCCCTGGTGTCCTGTTGCCTGCAGCACACTGCATGCATGGGGTGGAAGCATGAATTGCATGGCTTTTGGTGGGATGTATGCTCTGTATTTCTGGATCCCCTTGTGCACCTCACCATTGATTCTGTTTCCACTTCTGCACTGTGCAGTCCTCATGACTTCTCAATAGTTACACTTGGCAGCAGCCTGGGGAATGTGGTACAGATCAGAGACTGCAAGGTGTAGGGAAAGATGGGCCAGCACTGCAGGTGGAAGGGTGATGGGTTGAGCCTGAATCTGTCACCTGAACAGACAGTTTGATTGTAACTCTTCTCCCAGTTAGAAGTGTTGTTAGGAAGAAGTGAGAGTGAAAGCTGTTTGCTAGACAGAGATGTGAAAATTTAGGCAGATTTGAAAGAGATTACCCAATTTGTGATAATGGCTAAACAGTGCCCCAGATGAGACATCTGAGAATTAAAATACTGAATGTTAAAGAGAGCCTTTAGGCATATTATTTGGGCTAACCACAGGTCAGCAGTGTCTGCAACATAGAGGCTGTTTTGTGACGCTGGCTGGACTTGGGACATAAAAGGCAGGGTAGAACCAAAGTGCATAGTGGAGTCAATGTCATCTCCTCTTTCTACAGGAACAATAATGAAAGTCACTCTATTGGAAGCTGGAGCAGTGATTAAAGACAGGGTAGAGACCCAGACTTCAGAGATTTAGCAGTTAGGCTTCTGGAGTAATTTCTAGAAGCTTGCATATAACTTTCCTTCTGCCTTGTCAACTCTAACACTATGTTACTTCCATTCCTTCCCACTTAAACCCTCTTAAGTATCATTACTGTGACTGAATCAGTTTCTTAGGAAGGGTGGTAATCCCCAGCATTCCCTGAACAAGACCACATACTGACCACCCTGTGTGACCCTTCCCACTCTGCCTGGAAATGTCAAGGCTTGAGACTGCAAAAGAACTGAGCACCAGTTACCAAAAATGGGTGGGGAAAAGCATCTCAGGCCAGGGAATATGATAGGGTGGATGCAGGACTGCATGACGTTGAGCCTAACTCTTCCCACGCTGCTTGTTCTCAAGTTTTGACTTTCGCTTCAAAGACAAAGCAGGCCAGAGCTTTGTTAAAAGCCGTGAAACATGGCCCTGTTCTGAGCAATTCTCCTGAGCACAGAGATGGGAAGAAACAGTAACTAAGGAATAAAAATGGTGGAATTTGTTACCTTTCATTCTTAGTCATGTAGGGGAATGTTGGTGACAACTGCAACCCAGCTGATGTCTTCTAGAGCTGCCTGTAGCTGAGAAGCTGTGAGAAATCATAAAATGCTATTGTCATGCCATAGAGTTGCAGGATTGAAAGTGACTGGAGCACAAGATACATAGTCCCTGACATGGAGTTTCAGCTTTTAGCATTTTTTTACCTCCATCTATCCTGCATCCCTGGGTGGAGATACAGAAACCGTACCTTAGACAGGAAGATCAAAGGAACTGCCTCGGTGTGTTTCACATCCTACTTGCACAGCACATTGCCACCCACACTGTAATTTTAGTTCCCTTTGTGCTGTGCTGTGTTGCTGCGGACCACAAGAAGAAAGTGACCACTACTAAATCCCCTAATGGCTTGTATCAGCCAGCACCCTAAACTTCCCTACTTAGGATGTACCGAGGTCTGACAGCCAGGCACACCAGCCAATAATCTGGGCTTGCCCATATACAGGTCTGCCTGTTGCTGTGGTGCATTTGTTTTCTTTCCCCTGGGCCGACAGGCAGCTGGGCATGTTTATAAGCCCTGTGCCTTGGCTCAGCTTTGTGCAAGAGAGGGAGGAAAGGGGATTTGGCCTGGCCCAGGGTGGTGACAGAAGGCGGTCACGGCTGTCACACAGACTAATTGCACTTCGAACCCTCTTTGCTGTTTACAAGCTGCCCCCTACCAAGGACTCGTGTCTCTGCCTGGCACCTATGTCTCAGGGTAGACTCACACAAGGCTCCAGCTTCCCTGGTACCCACCTTCTGTGTGCTAACTCTGATTGCAACTTCCACCTGTACTTTGCTGACATATTTCTTAGGGGATAGCAGGAAAAATGATTCATGACTGAACAGATTTATTTAAGTGAGGTGCTCAGGAGAAAATGTATCTTAAGTGGTAAAACACTAGTTTTTTTAAGTGTATATCTGCCATCTAGATATACAGAGCTGGCTTCAAGCAAAGCAGTCATGTTACCATGATTAGAGGTGGTGCAGATGTCTTCAAACCACTGCCTGAACAGTCCTGTGTTCTTGACCCCAGTGTTGCCCAGTGCTTGGCACAGCTGGTTGTCTTCCCTTCCACTGGCAGAGTAGGCGATGGAAGCAGAGCAAGGACAGAAATGTCCAGGCATTGGTTGACATCTGCTGAACCTGCTCTTTCCAAGTTCAGGTAGAGAGAAGTGGCAGCTTTCACATCCCCTTGTTCTGTCACTAACAGTTGTTGCAGCTGATATTTGTTTTGAGATATTATTTTATCTTCCTCTTCAGGACAGTAAATCTCACACAGATTGCTAAATGCAGAGCTAACTCCCAACTGTCTTCCCCAGGGGCATCCTGGACAGGCTTAACTCCTGACAACTCTGTCAACAGAGCCTCTTTCTGCTTTACCCTGCATCCCTTTCTGCAGTTGCTTTATAACTTTTGGCTGCTGAGCCCTCTTGGAAGAAACCAAAGCACATTTAATTGTTCATACCTTTATGATTGATAAGCCCTTTGTTGCCTACGAGTCAATTCCCTGAGGTGTGGATTTGTTTACCTGTCCAAAGCCCTGGAAGTGAGCAAGATGAGCAAATGGTACCTCCATGCCTTTGAACTGGACAATATGGATTAAGTGCAGGAATTTTACGATACACCAGATTTATATGATGGGTCGAATTACAGACAGACACATGTCTGTCCTAGTCCAGAACTCAGCATTATGGCATACAGCCACACATGTATCATGGAGGCATGACAGGAATAGATGTGCTATCCTCAGAGGTACAGATTATCCCAGGTGAGTGGTGAGAGCTGCTCCATGGATATGAGGCTCTGGTAAAATTACAGTGCTCATGCTGCAGTGGACTAACATCTGTTACACTGAAAGGAAGTTACCAGGGACTCTTTTCCTCCTTCATCTCTGAAGAACTTTTAGCGATTTTCCTTCTGTGGTACAGTTTATTTTCTCTCCCTTTCTTGCATTGTTTTCAGTCTTTCTCACTCTTTCAGCCCTGTTTCTGTATCACTTGTCCATCCACCTTTTCCCCTTGCTGGGATCATCCTGGTGCAAATGAAATATCCCTTTATGCCAAACCCTGGAAGACTTTATATTCTCAAGAAGCAGCACAGGGCACTCACTGTACAACTCAGTGGCTCCTTTCACTGGTCTGGGAGAGGTGCCACTCATTTGGATCAGTTCACCTCCTTGCACCACTGATCTAGGGACTGTAGAAAGAAGCAGCATGCACTTGTGTCCTCAGGTTCCCCTCTCTCGCATCCACGCTGCTCATTGTACTTCAGAGAAGGCTGCAGTGCCTTTATCCCATCAGGACGGTTTATCCCTCAGCTGGAAACATAAGAGGACACTTGCACAAAGAGCAGCTGCTGTTTGGGTACTGCTGGTAGTGGGGTAGGAGGGGACTTCAGCAGGCAATTTGGGTGGCTTCTATTCCCAGCACCGGAGGAGGTGAGTGCAGAGGGAAGCTGGACCTCCTGGTGATTCTCTGCATGTCTTTGAAGGTATCCATTGCCAATCTCTGTTTGAGTTTGCTGTTGCTGGGCTGCCCCAGGAACTGCGGAACTGATTGGTCTCTTCTGTACTGCTCCATAATGGAAATCTGGGGATGAAGTGGGAGCCATGATAGGCAGCCATTCTGCCCTACCCCTGAGCAGCCTGCCACCCTCCCACTGGTTCCTGGCTACACAAGGGCATGTCAGGAATTGGATAGGGCTGGCAGAGTCCTGGCTGTAACAGGATGCCCCTGTCCTTTCCTTTCTTTCTGTGACAGGAGAGAGATGAGTTTATGGCATGTGGTGTGGGGGGGCTGCCAAGTAGCACTGGTGGAAGGAATGGTGATACCTCAGGAGGGTAGCTTGCCACCACCACCACCACAAATCTGTTTGGTTCAATGAGTGGAAACCTCCCTGATAAGCAGTTTGGATACAAAGCAAAGTCTTGAGCTGCAATGTGGGTCACCCAGCAGGCTGGAAACAATATTTTAGCAATCCTGACTTCAGGTCTCATTAATCATTAGACATATCACTGTTCTTCCAGAGTTAGGCAAAGAATTGTAAGTCTGACTGCTCATTTTCCTTTCCACTCATTCCCTTCTTACCTCATGTTAGGGAAAGTAAGGGCAATAATGTCTGTATGGACCCAGGTCCTGTTTCCTATGTTTCCAGTTTTTGGCATGGCTGCTCATTTTGCCAAACTCTGATACAGATTTTGTTTTTGTTGTTTAGTGGCTCTTGGGTCTGTTTTCATCTTGCTAGCAAAGAGAGGATGGCTGGGTATCATCTTTATGTTAGAATTATGCAGGGGAGAGTAACAGGTCAGGACCAATGCTCAGGTTGGATTAGGCTGGATTTTGCATCCCTGCTTCTAAATTTTCAGCTTCTTCTTAAGGTTTGAGGAAAATGGCATGGGGAAACTGCTATTTTCCCATAGATAATTCTAATCAGATGGTAAAGAAAAAGAAAGAGAAGTTAGAAACTCTCTGGTAGAGGACAGGAGCTTTTCCTTACCAAGAGCAAAATGAGAGCATTTGCAAAGCTGTCTCACTTTAAGTTGGATACTGTTCCACTCCTTTTTTCCAGCTCTTCCCTTTATTCTGGGGTCCCATGGGATTCTGGAAGAAATTTCCATGCTGTCCACAAAGCTGTTGCTTTGCAAATCTCCCTCATTAGCCTTAGCTTCATTGTCTTTATGGTTTGAACACATATTTACTTCCGAGATAAATCTGGTCACCATTTCTTTGACAGGTAGTTTTCTTGCAATTAGGAGGCATGGGCTACTACCTGGAAAGCTGCAGACAAGGCAAGAGCTTATGTAGACACATATTGCTTAGATTAGAGGAGTAAATCTCACCCTTCTGTATAGCTTGTCAGGCAAGCACCTGCACACCTGTCATATCTGGGCAGTCACTAATGCAGACAATTTCTTGCCTATGTCATGGGACTGAAAAGAAGCATTTAAAAACAGGAAATCAGACAATACATGTCTTGAGACAGACTTCACAGCCTCAGAGAAAAAGAATTTATTGGATTTTCTTCACACTCACACATTTTATTTCCTTACAGTGCCATCACTAGGCTAGTGATAAGGGAATAACTGAGAATAGCTGCTGAGAAAGGGGTTTATAGCCTTCTCAAACCTTCTCAATTTTCAGGTCTACAGTTTTGCTACAAGATTTAGTTATGTTAGTATGCAGAGAGGATAAATGTACATGTTTACTCTAGGTGAGTAAATGAAACACTAGATAAATTCAGCATTAGATTAGGAGCTGGTAAACTGTGGTAGCATGTAAACTGGGGTATGTGTAAATTATTTCCTGCCCACCCTTTCTGTATCCCTCCTCCCCGATGGAGCACAGCCTGAGTGTGCACTGTTACTGGTCTCTCAGGTCCTGACTTCCACGGAGATCTTGTCACACAGAGCAGAAGCCAACAGGACCAAGTGTCTGATGTGGACAATCAGGACACCAGATCCACTGAGTTACCCACTGTGTGCTCGACAAGACTTCTGCTATCTCACCTTTGGCATTACTTAAACCCTCATAGGAGCTGGCCTGACTTCCTTTAATGACCTGGAGCAGAGACTACAGCTCAGATCTGGAAGAAAGGATTATACTCCCACACTTAACTACCAATGGTGTGTGGTCCTGTCCCCATTCTGCCTTATCTGCAGAGTAATTTCTTGGAGCAAGGTACGATCTGCTTTTTGCATTACCTTAAAGGGACTGTTTCACTAGAAGAATTCTCACTGCCACATCTCAGTCCCTTGGATGCTCACACTGCTGCATTGCAGTAGCTGAAGCTTCCAGTGCTGGGAGCATGCCAAGGATTCAAACACCCACTATAACTCCTGCCTCAGGAATCCAGATTTGCCTGGGACTTAGTAACATGACCTGTTTTCCACCAGCTCTAAATTGTCCCCTCCAGAACTGAGTTTCATCTTCTCTCATACTTAGTTTAAGCCAAGGAATGAAATCACTGTGACAGCCTCTGAACTTTGTTGTCCCTGTTAGCTTCTGCACTTCTTCTCGAAAGCATTAATATTCACTGTTCAGTTTTGGAATAGGTACATCCTCTGTTCTCTGCTCTTCCTAAATAATCAGGAGCTGGAGGTTACATACTTTCTGTATTAGGAAAAGAAGAAATTGCTACAAACTTTCTTTGTCAAGGAAAAGAAGGTAAGGCTGTGATCTGTCCATCTCCTGGGCACTCACATGATCGCTGCATGAAATAGCAAGAGAGAGGTCTTGATCCTGGGGAGTCACAAATGGAGATCCCATGGGATTTGTAGCAGTAGCTTTTCTTAGGAGTGAGTCAATGTAGCTGAAAAGCAAGGCAGCATAGCGAGTGTTAAGAGAATGTACCATTGCAACCTTGTGCCAAAGTTACTCACCTAAGGGTGTTTCTTAAGTGCATTTTCAGTCATTTCAGTCACTCCTTCTTCCCCATTGCTCACCGTACATCACCTTCTGTCCCCCTGTGCCCACTCCCCATCACTAGCACTTGCACTCACTTAACCTTAACTATTAGTGCTGCCTTTAAATCAAAGGCAGTGCTGGATACTTGCCTTTCCCAGCCTTTGGCATTCTTCCAATTACGGCGGACACGTTAATGAGAAGACCTCATATCTAACTGTCTAGTCAAGTCACTTGCAAAATGCCAGCCAGCACAGTAGCTGGATGTGGAAAACAGAAACCAGCTAACGTCAGCTCAGAGCAAGACTCAAATTCAAAGAGCAGCAGAGAGCAGAAAGAATCCATGACCACCGGGGGTGAGCACATCAAGACATGATTCAAGGGTCCTTGGAGAAGCATTATTTTCATTGGAAAACCCAGCTGAGGGTGGGAACTGTCAGCTCCTGCTGGTGGGTTTTGGGTACACACACCTGGCAGCAGGCAGCTGGGGAGTCAGTGGTGCACACGTGGGGAGATGGACAGGAGATTGCAGAGGACTTCTCACTTGTGAGCTGGGTGATGAGAACGGTCACTGAGTGATGAGTACAAGCAGGTGGTAGAGAATTTCACCACGAGACAGTCCAGTTTAGAGACTGGGAACTCAGCAATTTTAATGTTAGGCAGGTTTTTAATGATACTCTCAGAACTAGGTGCCATAAGGCACATAAATCACATCTTGAAACTGAGACAGTGTGAGACCCTGATGCCCTGAGATCAGAGCAGCTGAGGTGACACTAGATAGTTCCCTGTGTTCATGGGCTCTGCTTGTGCCAGCAGGGAAACCACTCCCTCATGATCTGGAGTGAAAAAATAAATGACATTTTTTAGGAATCAGCTTGGTTACTTATGAGTTTTAGAGAAACAGACAATTTTCTTCACATGGCATAAAAAGGCACCATACTGCATCAGAAATCACTAAATCTTTAAATTCAAGTCAGATTTAAAAATATTTAAGTTATATTTATTTTTGTTTTAAAACCAAATAATTTCAAATTAAATGTGAATTCAAGGAAATCTTTTCAAGACCATTCATGTAACATCCAACTAATCAAAATATTTAAAGAGGGAAAACAATGCTGCTTCAGTGGCATTTATGTAAATTATAATTAGTTAAAGTTTTTTTGTTATTGAACTTGTGCAAGATTGACCCAAATATAAAAATTAAATTTTTTCTCACAGAAATTAGGCTATGGTCAGAAATGTACTCTTCCTGTAACTTTGGGCTGTATTCCAGGAAAAGACATACATCTAAAAGTCTTAGATGCACCTCTTTAAAAGTCTTAGACACTTCATAGTTTTGACAATTGCCTTGTGAGAATCAGAAACAATCTGCCAGTTCACCAGCATTATCCAGTTACTCCTTGCTCTTTACATCAGCTAGTTTTATGTGTAGCACAAAGTTTGAAGAGCTTGTTTCAACATAGTTATATTTCCACATTAGACCAACAGTTCAACCTAATCCAATATCTTGTCTCTTAAAAAAAATAGTTATAAGAACAGGGCAAGCATATAGTCACAATTCCCTAAAGACACTTCCCAGCTTTCAGCAGATTTTGACTTGAGAGGATTATGCAGATAGGTGGAGACTTTAAGTGTAGCAGTCCTAAATAGATTTTTTTCTCCCCCCATGGATTTGAGAATGACACTATATGTTGCAGTCCAGGGAAGGGAATATATCCTCCTTGGCAGCACAGCTGGTTCATGCAGAGGAGGAAGTCCCTCATTGCTGCTCCTTTAGCCACTGCATTAGAATACTTTGAAGATGATACTGAAGAAGTCATTATCTTTTCTTGTCATCAAAAACGACTGTATCCCATGATGGGTCCTACTTCAAACAGAAAAAAGTTAGAATATACACCAAGTGTTTAAAATTCTGTGTTACTCAGCTGCTTGACTTTTCTGGGAGGGAGAGAGCGTTTCTGCTAGTACCCCATCCCTCAGAGCTGATGCCTTTAGCAGTCCATGATACCATTACTCATACTGACATTTATTTTCCTAATTCTAATATATTGCTTTACATCCTGACTTAAGTTCCAAGTGCCCACAATTCCCTGTGATCAAGTTAACAGATCTTGATTTCCTTGAGGTTTCCCATTTTCCCTTTGCTCACTCTACTTTTGCTTGAACAGACCTTCTTGCTTGTACACTGCAGGAGAGCTGCTCATGCCGAAGAGTGAGGACCCATTCAATGGCCTTCTGAAATTCTCTTTCCAGACTTCTGGCCACTGTTCTCTTCCAGAGCTCCTTGGCTTCAGTGTAACCAGACAAAAAGAAAACAGAGCGGATTCAGGCACAGTGACCAGCCAGGGTCAGTGAAAAGTCAAGATCACCAGGCAAGAAGACTGATGACAAGCCAGAAAGTCAAACCAGCATCAGTATCATCAAGGCACAGGCATAGCTATGACATAGTTCAGGCAAGGAGAAAGGGCATGGGCTGAGCTTAAGTGCAGCTCTGGAGTAGAAGAGGGAGAGCTTCTCCCCAGCTCTCTCTCACCTTCAGATTTTTCCCATGTTCAGTGAGCACTCAGGTACCAGAGAGCTGGCAGAGACCTGTTTCTCTCAGTGCCTGTGCTGCTGTGAACCAGGAGCCTCACCACAGCACAACTACTGGTCCCAAATAGGTCAGGGAGGAATTTCACAAGGAACACGGATTCTAGTGTGTGTACACCAGGCAGGTATCACAGAGCCCATGTCTTAGAGAGGATGTACTACAGCTTTACTCCATAATTTGAGTTCAGTTCTTGTGTCACATAGATGAGTTGCTTATAGAGCAAACACTGTCAGTCCATTCAATTAGCTCTTTAACATGGTGAGAAATGTTCCCTGGCAGAGAGTTCCTGGGAAACCCTCCAAGATGTGACATGGAGATCTGCGCAGGGAGGACAAACAAGGCTAGTCTCCCAGACCCAAACCTCACAACTGAATCATTGCTCCTCAGATGATGTGTCCAGAGGGTATAATAACCATCTCCACAGCCTAGGTAACAGCAATTTTTAATACTCCAAGGGACAGTCCTGCCATCCTGCCACAGAGAACAGATACCATGGTCCTCCCTTTTCTGTGCAGATTTAGCATAAGGACATACAGCCCAGGTAGGTTCTGGAGCCACTCAGATTAGATTTGGTAAACAGGTATCCTAATATCCAAATGTCTTGATATTAGAGGGAGAGCAAACAGACCTGTGGATTAACAAGACCTGATTGACTTGCTCCACTTAAGATCCTATGCATATGTTGATCACATTGGATCATTGGGATGGGAACTGTTCACATTATAAGGCATCTTTCCCCATGCAGTATGCAGAAACGATCAAAAAGCGAGTTTTTCCCTCAACAGAGGAAAAACGCATTTGTATTAAAGTGTCTGTAGAGAAACAAGAAAGTTGCTTCACAGCTCCGCTTAACCCTATTCCTGAAAAAAATCCACTCAGACTCTGAAGTCAAAAGCTCAGCCCTGAATGCACGGGCCCCCCCAGCTGCTGCAGTCTGAGTGTGACCGCGAGAGAGCGAGAGGAGTCTAAGCACTGTGCTCCCGGCAGCCTTGCCTTGTGCCCCTGCAAAGACAAGTGCGTCAGCACAGAGGTGTGAGAGCAGAGAAAGAAAGGAGCCCAGGCTTGGAAACGCAGCAAGAGAGACCAACAGATGAGGCTAGGAAAAGGCAGCAGGCAGCTGGTAACAGGGGAACTAGAAGTAGCAGGACATACAGGCAGGGCTAGGTTAAGGGTCCTAGATGTGAAAACTTGGATCTAAGAGGACACATGGAACTTAGTCATGAAATTAGCACAAGTACGTGAGCCCTTGAGGGGAAGTAAAGACTCATGTCTTGCTGATGACAACCGTGTACCATGTCAGTGATGCTGGGAAAGACCTGCTGGCTGCCTCCGCCTGCTTTTAAAAAATCCAGATGCAGTCTGCTACGGCAGTGATGGGTGGATGTTGCCCTCCTGTGGTGAACCATGCATTTTCCTAGGAGTCATAGAGCAGTACATGGAACTGTAGAGCTCACGGCCCTCATTTCCAAACACAGCACCAGGCCAGGCTTTTATTGCCCAGTGGTTACAAATGCACCATGATAATTTGAAGATCAGTCTTTCCCTCTCCCAAGCTTGTTATTCAGATGCTTCCTGTTTCATTCGACCAGAGCCAGACAGCACACAAATTACCAATATGGGTACTCTCACTGTTCTGTCAAGCACAAATTTAATTACTCATGCTGTGAAAGTATACCAGTTTGAGCTGCAGTAGTTTCATTAATTTAGTTTAATAGTTCCAGTTGCATGTTGCGATGAAAGCCATTTGTCCTCCAGCTGCCTCTAGGCAGCACTGACAGTGCTAATGCCATACATTTGTTATGTTGAAGTACAAACCCCCGAAAAAATTAACAACTTCCGTTTCTTACAATTTTATCAGAGTTCCATTACCAAGCTTCAGACTTCCATGCTAAGATCTAGTCGAATATTAACAAATATTTATATATATAGAGCACAAAATTTTTATTTCCTCAAGCCAGATCAGTAAAGCCGTAATTTCAATTTTCAAAGTAATTTGTCCTGTGTTCCTAGGGGCTTCTGTATTAAGCAGCAGTTTACAGTCAAAACCTGTAATTATGTGGGGCTTACATGGCAAAGGGGGTTCAACCACGACAGGGAACAGAAGATGAAAAAAACAGTAACAGTGGAATACCTGTTTTCTCACATCCTTTCTATCACATACACTTCACTGTGAGGTGAAAGGGGTACATTAGTACAAGTACACTGCTCCCTTTTGAGTTCTAGCTACAGCTGTTTTCCTTTTGAATTTGCAAACAAAGTAAGACATGGCTCTACATGAGCCCATGTATTTATGGATTTTTAGAGTCAAAACCCTGAACAGGTTCAGAATGCCAGAGCTTGGCAGCAGTAAAACTGATAAAACTGTTATTGTCCACTGAACTGCATCTAAATGAAACTAATTTGGGAAAAGGCAAAAGTAATGATGGAACACCCACTACTAATTTTTTATCAGCGACAATAAAGCTTTGCACATGTATCCTCAACCAGTTCTAGAAATAAAACCAGTCCTGTAGCTAGTAAACTTGTTGTTTCTACCTTTCTTCCTCTAGCAACACTCACTGAAGGGTTTTGTTTGACTCAAGCGAGGTAGCTGCAGCAAAAACCAATCAGAACATGACCTGCTAGCAAACAGTGGCCAGTAAAGAGCTTCCTCTGCCCTATGTAACACAAGTAATACCAAGTTGGTATTTTTAACACTTCCCTCCCTTTTGAAATCTTTCTAAGAAATTGTGCATTAGTTCCGGTCTACCACTTGTTTTTCGCTGATTGTTTCACAGGCAACGCACCTTACTAATCAGTTTTACTCTGCCACTCTAAGATCATACTGGGGACCTCTTGAATAAGTGCACTCTACTGTGGTACTATAGACAAAGTTCTGGGAAAAACCCTCACTTGGCTCAATGTATATACCCCTGGGAGAAAATCCCTCCCAACCCTCATAAATCAGGAACAGGACAACAAGAAGAGAAAAAAACTGAAGCAACTGGAAGCATGGAACACAGTTCCTTTAAATCTTCATATTGAAACTTCATACTTAAATATATTTAACATATGAGAATTACTGGAGGCTAAAATAATTGCTTAATATTTAATTAATTAATTAAAATAGTGACAGACGTCTTAAAATGAGACTCGGTGGGCTTTCTCCATAAGGAACAATGGAAAATGACCCATTAAATTTTATGGCCGCATTATTTATGTTCTTTTTCCCCTGTACCATTCAGGAAGTATTTTCTATGAATATTCACACCTGTTTAGGAAAAGATGCAACAATACTTCTGAAACAAGTCTTGAAATCACCAGTGCTAAATTGTTTTATTTCCAACAACTAGCCGTTACAGTATGTGAAACAAAAAGTGTCCAGAATAAATAGCTGAAGATGAAGCATCAGAATACTACCGTCTTCGCTACTGCTGTGGCCCCTTAATGTTTCCTGCTTTTCAACCTTCACTCTTCAGATTCTCCAGGTCTACGGATATCATCAATCTTCAGGATCATTCTAACAACCTGAGTCGCCAGAGAAATCTGCTGTTTCTTACCAATCAAGGTTTCTATAACATGCTGCTGCTTCATATCTGCCAAAAGAAAGCAGACAAATTAGACACCCTCGTGAAATCATGAACACTTAACCTGTAAGTGTTAGTAATTAGTAATAATAAATTCCACATGATTTCAAAGAACATTTTGGAATTACTACTCCTGGCCACTGTGGTTTACAAACATAGTTTGTTACAAACTAGAGTTCTACATCTGGGTTCTTACCAAAGATCTTAGGACATTAAGATAGAACTCTTTTCCCCACTAGGCTGTGCTTTTCGAAAAGTAATGCAGAATGGTGAAAAGCAAAATTTCCATAAACATATATACAAAATTTCCGTAAACATAAAAGCACCCTAAAGGATGAGAAAATGCTAAAGAAGTGAAAGGTCAAATGCCATCAAATAGAACACCTAATCGAAGAAGGGTTATGAATGTTACTATGAATGTTATTATGAAATTACAATTTACCACATTCTTTTCTGAAAAAAACAACAGAGAAGGTGAAAAGTGTAGATCCAGTTGAAAATAAGGTTTTATACATTGGCTTCTTAGTTTTCACATATTTGCTCCAGGTTTATACATGCAGACATACTGGTGTGAACATCACTGTCTACAAAGATTTCCAGCGTTTTGTTTACTTTTTTACAATCTGTTTCTCAAAACAATCGCTTTTAGGACTGCAGTGTAACCTGGTTCACTAAAACTGCAGTATTTAAAGCACAGCCTTCTTGCCTCATCCTAAGAGCAGCCTTGTTTCTTGTACTACAGCATCAGTCAACATCTTCAACTAATCTTGCCACCGAACAGCTTTTCAGACAATTACACATTTACCTCATGCTAGACATAGGTACACTCTCCAAGCACATTCCCATTTATTATGGCAAGGCACAAAAGTTAGAATAATTTAAGCAATGCAAAGGTTTAAAAAAACCACAGTGAACATTTTGATCTTGTGAGAAAGAAAAGCTTTTATGCTTCTCCTTCTCCTAAAAACATTAGAGTTCTTACCATTTGTTCCTTTCTGCAAACAGTCAATGCCCAGGGCAGGATTATTTTCTTTCACCTGCCTTGCCCGCACTTCAGTCATTGTCTGTATTGGATTCATACCACTGTTCTCTGAGAGGGCCATGGGAATTACCTCCAGGGCATCTGCAAAAGCTCTCACAGCATACTGTTCCAAAGATGGGCACTAGAGAAAAAAAAATTCAAATTCATAACCTATTAAACTTCAATGTTAGTAAGAGCAGATTTTCATACTAGATATAAAATGCATTCACACAATAAGCAGATTTTATTTGGAATATAGTAACTCAACAAATCTCTGTGAATCATAACTACTTGAGAATTAAAAAAAATTAAACTGCTCCTAGCACAGAAGGAAAAAAAGTACTGGTAATGACTTTTTACAGAGACAGGAAGGGTAACTTTTAACACTGGTTATCAGGGAACGTCAGAAAGCACACGTTACAGAACTTTCTGGAAAATCTTTGAAGTTCTTCTGGAATCTCTTAAGGCAGGCTCAATCCTTCATGCATTAAAGAAAAGTTTTAACTGACCATTTCTTACCTTATCTGCTGCCTCACTGACTGCCAAGGCACAAGATATTTCAGCTGCACCACCACCATACACAATACGATTGTCACGAACAAGATTCCGGATTACACACAAGGCATCATGAAGAGAGCGCTTTGCTTCTTCGATGATCTGGAATTACAGAACAGCATGTGCTTGACAATACAAACATCTGAAGGCTGTGAAGATGTAGTTCCTAATACAGATGTGGAAACTGCAAAAAAACTAAGGTTTTTTTTCATGGTTCCAATGCAGCTCTTCTAGTCCCATGTTATACTACTTAAAAATAGAGAATGTTAGACATCCATGGCAAAGAATAAAAATATGCACGAAAATATACTGTTATTTGTTAAACCTGTAATTTGGAATAACAAAAACTTACATGAAAAGGTTTTCAATCTTGCGTAGTTACTAGTCACAAAACACTGAACTGTAAATGCCAACATTATTGTCAGACTGCAGTTCCTGTCCACTTCTCACTTGAACAAATGTAGATTTTAAAAAAACACTAACCTTTAAAGCAGTATTTCTGCTTTCTTAAAAAAATAATTTCAGACTAGAGTATGCTCTTTTTTTCCCAAGGTTTTTCATTTAAAGTAGGACTTGACCTACAGTAAATATAATTTAACACTAATAGTGCAACCGAAACCCAGTTTAAGTACATAAGCATTTCAAGTGGCCTTAATTCAGGGGGAGTGGGGGATACAGGGTGTGGGGGATATACAGTTCGCAGTAGTTTGGGGTTTTTATTTTAAATTATTTTAACTGGACTAAATTAGAAGTGATACAACTAGGTCTACAATAAAACCAAGTCTTTCAAAAATGCTAATATGTCTTTACTCATAAAAGTGACCTTCTCATGAGAAAAAATAATAAAGAGCACCCACAGGTAAAATTATTTCTATATTTATGAACCATATGGTCTGACAGGGAGAAAACTAAAGTTTTTGTTTAAAAACATAGGATGTAAATCTAACAACTTAATTCTGAAACACAGTTCTGACTGCCTACAAGCCTTGCTACGCCCTCCTATTTGCCCACACTAAAATGCTTTACAAAGCAACGATACATTCTGCAACTATGTATCAAAGCAAGGATCTCACCATTTTGTTTCCTCCTCTAATGAAAATGGTCACAGCTCTGGAGTTCTGGCACTGCTCGATGAGGAGCATTCTGTCCTTGGTTGTTCCGAAGGAGATCTCCCGGACGACGCCTGCAAAGCCCAGTTTCTCCGCCGTGAGCTCGCAGAAGCGAGGCACGATGCGTCCTCCCGTCGCAATGGCGATTAACTGAAGTCAAACAGCCATGAGTTATTTTAACAGGATTTTTCCATGGTGTTTTTCAGAATATAAAACTAATGGAAAGGCATCTGTCAAATGCCTACTCCAAAAGGTTATCTTGCCATCACTTCAAAGTACTTCAGCCAATGTTTTGTTTCTGCAAAGAGTAAACTTTCCTAGACACCTAAAACTATTAAGAAATATACACATGCTCCAATTATAAACCACAACCCCTTTAATGGTAGTTTCTTCTCTCAAATCCCCAATGATTTTTCTCCAATACCCACCCATATACACAATTATGCAGTGATACTAGAAAGCCTGAACTTTCAGCTGGTACAGCCTAATACTTCATAAAAGTTTTAACAACTGGTACAAAGCCCAGTTTTACTTACTTCTATTTCAGGTCCACCAACCCAACGCACAGCAGGCAGTTCATTCTGGAGCAGCAAGTGATTTGCCTCATCATCAAAACCCCACTGGCAAATGGCAAGGTTTGCACCAGTGTCTTTTATCTAAAAGCAACACAAATCATCAACCTTCTCATCAGAACTAATAAAGGAATGAAAAACACTCTTCATGTTTTTACTTCTCCCAATTTTATCAAAAGACAATTCTCAAGAAGAACCCTCAGGCACATACAGAGATCAAAATACATCTTAAACCAAGCTGGTATCTCTTTCTTATATTAATTAACTTAGATTCATAGCATTACAACTGCTTGTATGTTGCTTCCCACAAGGATTAGCAGCTCATTTACAGGAATAAATCAATGCACTATGCTCTTTGTTGCTAAAGGCTATGAAAGACAAAGAAAATAGAAATAATCCTAAAGGATACCTGCTTCACCATCTCTTCAAACTTCTCTTTTTCATATTTCTGCAGTGCCTTGTAATCATCCACAGATGTGACATCAAGCTTATGTTTGGTTTTAGGCTTAGGTGGTTCAAATGGACAAGTAAGGATTGCAATTTTAGCATCTTTTAGCTCCTGGGCAATTGAAAAAGAAAAGATGATTTTTGACCTCATTAACATCTCTTTCTTGTATTTGCAAAACATACAGATGGATCTTTATAAACACAAACACAGGAGGAAATGTGAAAATCATTTGACTTATTCTAAAATTAACTAAGTATAACTAAATTATTCTGTCAATAGTCTCAATAAACCACTTAGAACAAATTCCATAGCTCCAAGACACTGTTTAAGCCCTTAATCTTTACCAGTCATGCCTTCTTATGATTTAATGTTTAAAAAACAAAAAAAAAATTCAATTAAACCATCCCTATCCACTGTGACCACTGAGCATACTAGTCATCTTTGTAATGTTTTAACTAGTACATGACTTGTTATTTTTTATTAGTCTTCCTTTTTACACGATAAACATTGTTATTTACTAGATAAATATTTTAGAACAGCAGAAGTTTTCTTGAAGTATACTGTTCAAAGACTTGGAGACCTTATCTATGCCAAACATAAAACAAGGACAGCTTCTGGGGTGCTCCAAACAGGACAACATAGCAATTCATAATGTTTAAGAATCTTGGCACTGCATTGTACTAAGCATATTAAGCATATGACACACCAGAGATAATTATTTCTACATAACACAGAACCCCGCACCTGTCCTCGCTTAGCAGTACAGTAATTCCTCTCTTCCACCATAATTTCTCAGTATTGTTGTAAATTCTAACTTGTTCTCTTCCAATACAAAAAAAATCATGCTCCTTGCCCCTTCCTCTGTTGATATATGGGTGAAAAGCCAAGCCAAGCCACAAGACTGTAAATACTTAACAAATGCTAGGGCGACATTTGAGGTTGGCTAGAAATTCTTGTTTAAGCCATTACACAGAAGCGACACACACAAGGACATCACTTACTTTAGGCATCTGTGGATGACTGAAATCTTTATCCACAATCACTCCTTTAACCAACTGTGTATCTTCCAGTCTGCCACCCACTTTGCCTTGCACTTTTATCAGCTCAAAATCAACATCTTTACGTTCCATGTCTGCTACTGTCAGTACAGCATTCACAGCAATCTCTGCCATTTGTCTGTGACAGCGGTTCACTCTAGGTTGGAAAAAAATACAATGAAGTTGGACTCCATTTCCACAATTTGGAAGAAAAATATAATTCTATCAATCAATCTTAAACAGCAAGAAGTACAACTATAGCAATCAACTTCTGCTTGTTTGTTCGTAGAAATAGAAGGTGCTGGCTATGGCAGAAAACAGAGTACACAATATGGTTGGTGTGAGGAACCTTTGTCAATGGAGTCTCAACACACATTTGGAACAAGTCATGAGAACTAAATTACTAAAGAACATTCAAGAAACATTAAGGTAACTCTGCAAAGGAAGCCCTTCCAATGTCTGAATTTATGAACTACACATAGAACCCATAAAGGAAAATGAACTTATGGAACCATCCTAAGTTAAAATTTTTCTAGCAGAAGAAAACGCAAAAGATGACATGTTATTATTTTTAACAGATTCACATTACTTTTGGAACCTGCTATGATGCAGAAACCTGGAACTAATAGGTTAGAATGAAATTGATGCTGCAGCTCTTTAACTTCCATGGAATTGACCCTTTGGAGACAAAGGATTCACAATTTCTTATCCTGAGACAGAAGTCCACTGAAGAATTAGCCACAAGATAGAAGAACCTTCAGCAGAACTTCAGTAACAAACAATTTAATAATCCACCAAACACCAGGATTTCTCCTTTCCACACAGAGTTTTCAACTGAAGGGTAAATATTCATTCAATATTCAGTTTTTGTGACTTACACTTTAGAGCCCAGAGTTGTCTTTGCTGTCTGGATCAGAGGCTCAATGTTCTGTGGATCCACTGGGAAGCTGTCACTGATTTTGTCTAGATGCTCAATAGCAATGCGTGCTGCCTGCTCATAACCGTCTGCTATTCTGATGGGGTGAATGCCTCGGTCTAGCAACTGCTCAGCCTGTTCCAGTAATGCTCCAGCCAGAACTATTAAAAAAAAAAAAATAAAAGAAGTTTTACTCTTGATTGGAGTATAATTTTAAGTACATCATCAACAGATTAAAAAAGCATACTTTCAGATTTTTTTGCAATATTTTAAGAGTTCAAGGCTTCCTAAATAACAAAAAACGTTAAAAACCCCTACTTGCTTTGCTTAGCAAGAAAACCACGTTATGTTAAGAACAAAATGAAGTACAAACATCAAGGCAAGACAAGGAGATTACAGAAGAAAATTATGCAGAAAATTTTTGAAAGTACCAAGGGGGCTCTCTTAAAATGTAACCAGACTTTGAAAAGACACAGAAAACTTCTTCCTGATTAGAAGACGTCTAATACAAGAACTGACAGGACTACTACAACAAAAAATACACCACAGAAGTGCTACAGAAAAGCTACTGTTATTTCTCACTTTTTTTTTTCTAGCTGAAGCAGCTTGATTTTAAACCTGAAAAAGGGAAGCTAAATTTAAAATACTTTCTTACCAACGACTCCAGTAGTTCCATCTCCAATCTCATCATCTTGAGATTTAGCCAGCTCCACCATAAGTTTGGCTATTTGGTGATCCACATCCATCATATTCAGGATGGTAGCACCATCATTTGTTACAGTCACCTCACCATCCTTGTCCACCATCATTTTATCCAAGCCTGAAAAACATATGTTCAAAGGATGAAAGAAAATTTTGAAAATCCCCCTCCAACAATTACTAGGAGAGAACCACTAAAAGTTTTTCATTGTTACCATTGGGCCCAAGGGATGTTCTCAGAGTACTTGCTACAGCCTTTGCTGCCATTATGTGAGACTGTAAAACAAAGGATAGTAAAGACAGAAATTAAGTCATTATCATGCATTCCGAAATCACAATATTAAGCTAAGGAAAACACAGCAAGTAGTGCAAATGCTGTAATTTAACTGACGACAACTATGATTGAAAAAGAATCAGTATGTGTGTATTGGTTTTATGACAGGAACATTTCCTATGCCTTTTCTTGTATTGATTACACTGGCTCTGCTAAAGCATACAAATGACACCCCTGATGCTCAAAGCAGGGAGCAACAGAAGCCAACAAAGCTAAAAAAAGGCAGTACAATTTTACCCATCATAGAATTATCACAGGATGCTTTGGCTTGGAAGGCACCTTGAAGAACATCCAGGTCCCACCCCCTGTCAAGAGCAGGAACACCTTCCACTAGACCAGGTTGCTTAGTGCCCCATTCAACCTTCCCCTGAACACTGCCAGGAATGGGGCACCCACAGCCTCTCTGTTCCAGTGTCCGTTCCCTTCTTCCGTCGGGATTTGTACCACCCACACTCAGCCCCGGCCTTCCTTCGGCGGCCGAGCTCCAGGCAGCGGTCTAAGGGACGAGGCAGCGGGGAGCTGGGCAGGAGCCACGGGGAGGGGCGCGCTGCACCCACGGGGGTGACGGCCCCAAAGCCCCGCAGCTCCGGGGCGGATCCACGGCACGGACACCCCACGGACACCGTGCCGCGGATTCTCAGCCCCAGGGCGATGCTTTCACTCATCCTCCATCTCACCCCGCTTACGGGCCTAGTCCAGGCTCCATCCGCCCTGCGCCTCGGGCGGGGCTGGCGCTGAGGGCGGCAGCGCCTCGCCCCAAGGGCTCCATCCTCCCGCCTCTCGCGGCAGCATGCAACAGCACGGCACGGCACGGCACGGCATGGCATGGCATGGCGCGGCCCAGCCAGCACGGGCCCGCGGGAGGCCCCGGCGGCCACCCCGCTCGCTCACCTTGAGCGCCTCCAGCCCCATGAGGCGCGTCTTGCGCTCCTGGTCCTTAAGGATGAGGAAAGGCCGCCCATACTCGTCAAACGCCAGAGTCCCCATGGCCGACATGGCTGCGCCGCCTGCTCCGATCGCCGCCGCCCGCGCGCACTGCCCGGAAGCCGCCGCGCCCACCGCGCCACCGCGCACCGCCCCGCGCCTGCGCAGCAGCCACACTCGCGCCTTATTTCACGGGCGGGACCTTTGTGGCGCCCCCAGCGGAGCCTTCTGGAAGCCGCCCGGCGTGGGGGAGGAGCGCGGCGCTCGCGGCCGCACCCCCGGCTCACGGGGCGGGGAGGGGAGGAGGAAGGATGTACTGAACGAGGTGGAATATAGGCACAGCGCGAGGCGGGAGCAGGCTGCGCCGGTTGATGTGAGGGCGGAGGAGGGAAGACAGACACACGGCGGAAAAAGCGTGCGCGGCGCTTCTCTCCGGAGCGCCTTCGGAAAGGTTTCAGTCCCCCACTCCTCCATAGCGAAGTGGTACCGCCCTTCCCTATAAGTGTTGCAGGCCAGGCGTAACCCTGGGTCGGTCATTGACGAGTTGGGGTGTGTGGTGGTGAATGTCGCTGTGTCGAGGGAAAAGTTCCTCCGCAAAGGAGGAGCAGCAACTCCTGGACGTGTCCCCGTCGCGGCTCCCGGGCGGTCCGTGGCGGGGAGGTTCCTGCCTGCGCCGCCCTTGAGCTGTTCTGGGGCGCGCTGCTGCCCGCCCGCGTGTGGAGGGCCAGGGGTTCAAATGGAAACCGCATTCCTGCCCCCTCGTGCCTCAGCTTTTCAGCAGCTGTAGCATTTCCCTGCGATCGGCTGAAGCGGTATACGGTGGTTTTTGTTCCTCTCTTACGTCCTAGCTTTTTGCTACAAGATACCGATTTGTATCAAGTGAGTGAAAGCACTGTGTGTCCGTCCTTAGGCGCGATGTCCCCGGCGCTGGCGAAGGAGATCCCGCGGGAGGAGGGCGAGGGCGGCTCCCGGAGGAGCAGCTGGGGGCTGCTGGTCACGGCCGGGGTGGGAGGGACCTTGGTGGCCCTCTATGCTGTGGCCACCCCCTTCGTGACCCCGGCTCTGAGGAAGGTGTGCCTGCCCTTCGTTCCTGCTACCGCCGCTCAGATCCAGAACGTGCTGAAAATGTTGGAAAACAGAAGCGGCTCCCTAGTTGACATTGGTAGCGGGGATGGCCGCATTGTAAGTTTTGGATGTTGCCTTCCTTTTACATCACCTCTTAAAAAAGTGCTAAAGTACTGGGGCTGCATTTTCTCACACTTTAAAATGTGTTGTCTGGCATCTGGTGGTTGTGTCTGAGTCTTATAAAAAGGATTAAATCTGAGAGAAGTTTACATTCAGTTTTGATGAGTAATAAATAGTTTTTGCTGCAGTCTTACCTGTAGCTTGACCAGGGTAGTGGACAAAATGTCATTGTGGTGACTGGAGGGAATCACAGTGCATTCACTTGAAAAGATGCAATATTTTGAATCTTGGTGCTGATTGACAAAGAGCTTCAATTCCACAAAGTGTGTAGCTGTAGCAAGACTGTGAGATGCTTGACGGATAAATGTGATAGAAGTGGAAAAACAAACGAGCAACGAACATTGGATTATAAAAATAAAAATCCTGGTGTGGTTAGAACTGTAGTCTTCACACCTTTGTGCAATGCTGGTTTCCCCACTTCCAAATCCACGTAGAAACTAGAATAAACACCAAGAGAAATGGTGAGAATCATGAAAGAAAAAGTGGTACTGTGTTTCCAGAGAATCATGAAAGAAAAAATGGTACCGTGTTTCCAGGGTGTTGCATGAGCCCCAGTTTGTGAAATGTGGTGAGGATACAGTGGAGAATGGTGTGGTTTGGTTTTTCTTCTGTTGCTGTGACATTTTGTGTGCCTTTTCATAACTATCTGCTTCAAGTCAGATTTAACAACAGAGTGGTCGTTTTTGATGGAAATACGCAAGTTCTTGAATGCTACCTTTGTCCATGTTTTATGTGAATGAGTCAACTATTTATCTGTGTAAAAAAAACTTATTTGAAACCCCAAATCTGTGCAGACGGCATGAATTGTGCCTGGGTACAATTTTTGGAAAAAGACCAAAAAACTTAGGCATGACATAAGTGCAGTTTCTGATCTCTTCTGTTCATCATTCTGGTTGCTGACTCTCATCAGAGGTATCTAATTTCTATAGGTAATGTGTCGTTAATTCTGATATATTATATAGGTGTCTAAATGAACACTGATTAGTATTTGGAAAGCCAGGTGCCTAAAATTGAATGCTTGGTGCTTCCTTGGTGCGTCTGTCCTGAAAAAAGTCTGTTCAGATACTTTTAATTATTTAGTGCTTAGTCAGGTGTAATCGGTGGATAAATATGAAAATATTTACCACATTTCCAAGTGTGGTAAAAATGTCAGATTCTTTTGATGAATTTGCAAGCGCTTTGTTTGTGATAGAAGATGCATTATTTTAACAGTGTGAAATACAAAGTCCAGGTAAGGCTGTTTGAGAAGTTAAGAAATGTGTACTTCCTGATTTTACCTTGCTTGTTTTGTAATTGATAGTTTATCAGGTGATTCCTGATTAGATGTTGGCAGTAACCTTTTAAATTATGTCTTAAACCTTTATTGTAGAAATCAGTGCATTTTCTGATTTTTTAAAAAATGTAGATCAACAGATTGCTTTCAGATTCTTTCTACTGGTATGTCATTTTGGTTCTGATTCAGGGGCTGCTCAAGTGCCTGTCCCTCGCTGCTTTTCAAACAAGTGGTCTAACTTTGAGCGTTTGTTCACTGTTCTCTCTGTGATCAATATTGGTACTCTTCAATTCCCAGACAGTGTCATTAATGTGTTAAATTAAAATTTATGTAAATCACAAATGTACTGCAAGCTTCCAGCTTTGTCCTGTGAATGTTTGTTTCCATTTTGTATGCCTGACTATATTTCAGTTGGGCTAGTAATAATAGTAAAATGTAGTTTCAAGTTTTTGTTCTCTATACAGTTAATCTGTTGGGCTTTAAAACCAGGGTGACTTAGAAAAGTGCTTTCCTTTGATTTATATTTTAAATATAACTGTGTGGTCCTGTTTAGGTGAATAGACTTTTATGTTTCTGAGTGAAGATTTATTTTCTTCCATGTAGGTGATAGCAGCTGCAAAAAAGGGATTCCAGGCTGTTGGTTATGAATTGAATCCCTGGCTAGTCTGGTACTCCAGATATCGTGCCTGGAGAGATGGAGTACATCAGAACACCAAATTTTACATTTCAGACTTATGGAAGGTAGGTCGTGAATTATGTAAGAATGAATCTGGGATGATTGTAAGGTTTTATAAATTTGGAAATACTTTCCTGAAACAGCTAAATACTGTTGACCACAAGGTGCTATATTGGGCTTTGAGCAAAGTGCTTGTGCTGGGAATCCGGTTTCTATAGGCTCAGTATGCTGTTCTGATGCTTTTGTGCTTTATTCAAGTGCTTCCTTTATCAGTAGAGGCTCCTTGAGCAAGCCTGGGCTTGATGAATTATGTGGGAGGGTTTTTTTTGGCTGTGGGGGTGTTTGTGTTCAGAGAGGAGCATAGGAGAACTTCATGGCACTGAGTGGAAGAACTCAGTCATTAGAACGCCTAGAAAGTTTTTATAGCTAGCTAACATTTAACAAAAGAAGGGGCAAACTTAAAGCATACATTATTTTATCACATACAGGAGTTGTGAAAATAACCCTTTAGTTATTAGTAAAGTCATGTAGGTATTTTCTAAATTAATGCTTTCTGTGCTTCTAGAATTGCTATTCCATATTTTTGGCCAGACAATAGAAGTTTTTTGCTGTTTAGCAGTATAAAGTTTTCTTTATGTGGAAATTTTTGTGATGAAAAGTTGGTAAGGGATCTCCTTACATATTTTTGGTCTAAATCTCTGTTGAAAGAAGTGCAGCCAGAGGGATTAGGAGAAAAGAATGGTGAGAATTTCTCCAACTATAAATGCCATTTTCAATAAGACTTGTTCTCAAATTTTATTTTAGGTTTCTTTTTCCCATTATAGAAATGTTGTTGTTTTTGGAGTACCTCAGATGGTAAGCTTACTGCTTATTTTTAATTTTTATTATATTATTTTATTTATTATACGGTCTAATTATTTGTTGCAATGTTTAATTATTTTAATGCCAAGGCATTCAGCATTAATATGTTAATCTGCAAAATGAATCAACCTGCAGATGGTCAAAGGTAGTCAGTAATAATCATAGAATATTAAGGGTTGAAAGGGACCTTAAATATCATCTAGTCCCAAACCCCCTGTGCATGGGGTACTTCCCACTAGACCAGGTTGCTCGATACCTTTTCCAGCCTGGATTTGAACACTGCCAGTGTTGGGGCATCCAGAACCTCCCTGGGCAATCTGTTCTAGTATCTCAACACCCTCACAGTAAAGAATTTCTTCCTAATGTCTAACCTAAATTTCCCTTTCAATTTTTATCCATTTTCCCTTGTCCTATCTCTACAGTTCCTGGTGGAGAGACCCTCTCCAGCTTCCCTGTATGCTCCCTTCTGATATTGGAAGGCTGCTATGAGGTCTCCATGCAACTTGCTCTAGTTCCAATGCCCCTGCCATGAGCAGGGACCCTTTTGACTAGAGCAGGTTCCTCAAAGCTCCATTCAACCTGGTTTGAACAATTATATGGCTAGGACATCCGCAACTTCTCTGGGAAACCTCTTCCAATGCCTCACTAATCTCATGTGAAAAATTTCTTCCTTATACCAGATCTAACCCTACTCTCTTTCAGTTTGAAGCCCTTCCCCCTTGTCCTGTCACTACATGTGCTTGTAGAAGGTCCCTCTCCATCTTGAAGGCTCCTTTCAGGTACTGGGAGGCTGCCTTCTGAAGTCTTCTCTTTTCCAGGCTGGACAAACCCTATTCTGTCAGCCTGTGCTTCCGTATTGCTTGTTCCTTTGCTAAGGCAGGTGTAAGATGAAGTGAGTGAAGAGCTTTATGTGATGCCATACCATACAGCATACACTGAAAACATTTCTGCAGCAGAAAGCACTTCCTATTCTGTGCTTTTTTGTTTGTTTGTTTTTTTCAACAGCACCAGAAGTAAAACTCTACTTCAGATTCCAATTGTAACCCATATTGGAAACTGAAGTGGATATGGGTGGGATATTAGTGAGCGCTGTGATCTTCCTCATGCTGTCAGCCCTGGGTGTTGGTGCTCCCTTGCCTGAGTTCCGGCAGGGGGCGCTGGAAACGTTTGGATTTGCAGTCCGGAATTCTGCCATTGCACCGAGGGGAAACGTACTGGTGAGGAAAGCTGGCTCAGTAAACTAGGAATAAACAAATGCCCTGGGAAAATCGTGAGTAAACCCAGCAGAATTAACTTTTGAATGTAATAAAGCGGAATACGTTAGTAACAGCTGTGATAGAAAGGGTAGCTATAGGGCTCAGAATAACTTTTGTAGATCCGGTAAATACTAGGTTAAATTCTTTCAGCAAAAGTACTGTCACAAATACAACAGATGCAAACATGTGAACCTCTGTGTTTCCTGAGCATTCGTTTGCTTATGATTCCCTTTAAACTTACTTTGGAAGTTGTTAATGCTCAGCCTCCTGAATGACTAAATTAATTTTCTAGAAACCTTAGTGCATTTCTTCTTTTTTACTGACGAACAACAGATCTCTTTTGCTTTTCTAATAATGCTGGCCTGATTTGATGCTTTCACACAGTGCTTTTATTTCATATCTAAGATTAGCTTTAGAAACCTGAATTTATTGATCTTCAGGGAAGACTAAGACCCCTCTTGTTCTTGCAAGCATCTGGGGGGAAGGTGTGTTTGTGTTGAGTTATTGTGGAGAGAGACATACTTGTTCAGGGTAGGATGATGGAATTCTTTCCAGGTGTTCATGTTTGCAGCTTCTGTGTATTTTAACTGATTATATACTGTACAAAAGGTTGACTAAGCTATGTATCTATGTTGACACATCAAAAAATTCCCCCAACCCCTGGCTTCACATAAAATACAGTATGATTGTAACACCTAATGTAACTGATATATTTAGATTAAAAACTTGTTTGACTGGTTCAAAGGATATGATTCTTTTTGGCTAAACTTGGCCGAACTATTAATGATGCTTTCTAATTTGTGTTAATACCGACATGCAGTGTCACTAATTTTCATAATTACTCCTAAAAATTAGTCCATGTCTATATTTGTATTTTCTGTAGCAAAAATTTTTCTGGTGTCTCAACTCAATTTTAGGTAACAAAGTGGGCTTATTTTTCTGGTTTGTTTAAGGTGCTAGTAGGCTTATTTTTCTAGGTGTTTAAGGCAGCAAAAGTGTTTCAAAGCATTTGCAGTGTGGATGAAATCAGAGCCTTGAAAATATTTGGAGGTAACTCTTTGGTATATTAGATCTATGACTGTAATTTTCCTAAAATATTCCATTGTTAGCTTAAGTGTAGCTATAATAGGATATTACATCAAAGGCACACCCTGCATGTATGTGATAGTGGAAGCTCTTTGCAGCCTTTGGAAATATCTTTTCTTTAGTCAGTCTTATTTTCTAATGTTCTTTTGGGTTTTGTTTATTTTATCTTTTTTGGTGAAATTCTATGTATTTTTGTCTTTGTGACTTAAATTCAGTTAAATTTGTGAATGACTACTGCCCTTTTAATTTTTTGAATATTTAAGCATTGCATCATGGTAACCAAAGTAAATAGTTTTTTACATGTAACAGAAGTAGCCTGTAGAATTTCCTGGTAAAATTACTCAATTACTCATTCGGATAGATACAATATGTAAGAATAAAAGGAACTCCAAATGGATGTGCACTGCTGATCTGCTTAAACATACCATCAAACTTTTCCAAAGGACAAAAGTGGCTGAATCTGTTAGGTTTCTTTTTATTCCCTAGAACATAATCACTGTCTGGGATAGAAAGAAATTTATTTTAAGTCTATATGTTTTAATAATTTATTTCTCATGTAATCCATGGCAGAATTTGCAAAGCACTTATTAAAAAAAGAGCATCTGACTGGTCAGGGTGTTGCTCTGTTCTAGAAAAGTAGTTATATTTCCCCTGACTTTCATATAGTCTCAATTTTAATGAATGGAGGAAAGCTGGACTATACATGTTCAACTAAGGAGAGTTGCATAGTAGTATGTGACATGGTTCCCTTCAGCATCCTGTCTCTAAATTGGGGAGAGATGGATTTGGTGGATGGACTGTTCAGTGGATAAGGAATTGTCTGGATAGCTGCATTCAGAGGGTCGGTGTCTCAATGTCCAGATGAAGATCAGTTACAACTGGTGTCCATCAGGGGTCTGTATTAGGAGCAGTCCTTCATCATAAAATGGTGGGATTGAGTGCAATCTCAGAAAACTTTGCAGATGACACCAGGCTGAGTGGTGCAGCTGATGTGCCTCAAGAACAGGATGCCATCCAGAGGGACTTGGACAAGAAGTGGGCCCATGGGAATCTCACAAGGTTTAACAAGACCAAGTGCAAGGTGCTACACCTGGGTCAGGGTAATCCCAAGTACCAACACAGGCTGGAGAATTAACAGATCCAGAGCAGCCCTGCTCAGAAGGACTTGGGGGTGCTGGTGGATGAAAGGCTGGACATGAGTCAGCCATGTGCATTCACAGCCCAGAAAGGCAAAGTGTCCTGGGCTGCATCTAAAGCAGAGTGGCCAGCAGGGGAGGGAGAGGATTCTGTCCCCCTATTCTGCTCTGGTGGGACCCCACTTGGAGTGCTTCATCCATCTCTGGGTATCCCAGCACAAGACAGATGTTGACCTGTTGGAGTGGGTTCAGAGGAGCTCCTTTCCTATGAAGGCAGGCTGAGAGAATTGGGTTATTCAGCCTGGAGAAGACTTGGCTCTGGGGAGACCTTATTGTGGCCTTTTAGTACTTAAAGGGGGCTTGTAACAAGGTGGGGACAGACTTTTTAGCAGGGCCTGTAGGTACAGGACAAGGGTTAATAATTTTAAACTAAAAGAGGGCAGATTAATATTAGATATAAGTAAGAAAAATTTTATGAATAGGATGGTGGAATACTGGAATGGGTTGCCCAGAGAGGCAGTAGATGGGGCTCTGAGCAACCTTATGTAGTTAAAGAGTCCCAGCCCATGGCAGGGGCATTCAACTGGATTGCCTTTAAAGGTCTCTTACAGTCCAAACCATTCCATGATTCTACATTCTGTTTCATGGAATGCTTCTGAAGGGATTCACGTGCATATGTATATGGTGTGGATTCAACTAAGCTCAATTTCAGTATTATTTAACATAACAGTATTTTACCATAGAATGACAGCAGAATGTTTGCTTTGGGTTGTTGTCTATGTGATGTTTTGAGTGTCCCAGGATCAGTCTTGGGATTAGACTGTGAATTTTGAGCAGTGATGACCTTTGAGTATCATACAATAGCTCATGAACTGTAGGGTGTCATAAATAGCATAAATTCAGGGAGCTGAACTTTCATTCCCTCAGAGAAGAATCCCACTGAATAGAATTGTGAATTGGGACATGCAAAGTCTTTTCCCTGAAGTTTTAGTTGTTGTTTTTTGTTTGTTTGTTTGTTTGTTTTTTGGGGTTTTTTTTTTGGGTTTGTTTTTGTTTTGTTTTGGGGTTTTTTTTTGGTGTGTGTGTGTGGTTTTTTTTTTTGTTTGTGTTTTTTTTTGTTTGTTTTTTTTTTTGTTTAAGGGATAATTTATGGGTTTTGATTTAATTTTTAGATCTCAAAGTTGTTATTTCCTTGATCTCACCAGCTGGGGCACAATAACCGTTTTCTGGTTTTAGATATTCTTTGTCAAGGCATCAAAGCCAAAATGTATTTCATGAATACTTTCCTAAGATTTTTCAAGAAAAATTACTCAGATCTTGAATTTCTCTTGAACACCTGAATTAGATTCTAAAGAGAATGCTCCTATTTTTTACTGTTTCTGAGAGGATTTTCTTGTAACTCGACAGATGCCACAGCTGGAGAAGAAGCTGGAGGAAGAACTTGAATGTAATACCAGAATCATTGCCTGTCGCTTTCCTTTCCCTTGCTGGATTCCAGATCATACTACTGGAGAGGGAATAGACACTGTGTGGGCCTACGATTTGAAACATTCTAGAAGAAGTGAAACAAAAAGCTTGGAAATTACACCAGAGACAGAATCTTAAACATCTAATTTCTTACAGAAATTTTTAGCTTTGACTGGACCTGTCGAAGATAAGATTAACATGGAGAGAGCCCTGGCATATGAAGATGTGTATTCACTATAAGAACTGAAGTACAGTGGTTCTCTGAAAGCACACAAAGGTTACTGAAAGGTGTAGTTAAATGGCTTAATATAGTGTTCTGGTTTAACCCCATCTAACAGTGAAGTACCAGCCCCTAGGCTCATCCCAGCCCCTAGACTCCCCCAGTAGGATAGGGAGGAAAACTAGAAAGAAGGTCATATCCCTGCCCATGTATTGAGATAGGAATAGTTTAATAATTGAAATAAATTTACTGATAATAACAACAAGAGAGGAGTAAAACCCAAGAAAGACGAGTGATGCACAATACCCTTGCTCACCACCCACTGGTAGGTGCCCACCCATCCCAGAGCAGTGACTGGTCCCTTCTTGCCAACTCTCCCCAGTTTATACACTGGTCATGATGTTCTATGGCATAGAATATCCCTTTGGCCAGTTCAGCTCAGCTGTCCTGGCCATGCTTCTTCCTGGCTTCTTCCAGGCCTCCTTGTTGGCAGAGCATGAGAAACTAAAAAGTCCTTGGCTTGGAGTAAGCACTGCTCAGCATCAACTAATACCATTAGTGTGTTATCAGCATTAGTCATTTCTAATTCCAAAACACAGTGCTGTACCAGCTAATAGGAAGAAAATTAACTCCCAACTGAAAGCTGAATATGTAGTTAGTCAAAAATTGCAAAGAAGTTTTTATAGAACTGGAAAAACTTCAATATGGAAAAGGAGTTAAAACATCATTCACTACAGTTAAGAGGAATATACGTGTAAGTTCAAATGCTCAAATTTGTGAACTTAATATGTACATTCTTTCTGACCCTACAGAGCATTTGGTATTGGTGTTGGAATGGTGTGCAAGTGGTTCCTCAAATGAGCATTTGCAATACTCAAATGAGTATTTCCAAAATGTCTGAATTATGTATGCCAAGTACATAATGCTGCATACACAAAATTGATCCAGATGGAGTATGATGATGATACCGATGTTTCGCACTGCAGCCTTGAATGTGTATTTTTAAAAGTTGAGTATGACAAAATGGACAAATATAACACGTTGTTTGTTCATTAATACAAGTGGTGCCTCTGATTATATTAACGTATTTTTATTTAACTTGTGTTCTATTTTAGCATCAGCTGGAAAATAAACTCCAAGTAAGTTGCTGCCCTTTGCCTCTTTCAGTAAGGGAGGGGCAAAAGCACTAATTACGGGTTGAGGTAGCAATTTACTGAAAGCACAAAGCAAGAATAAGACATGGCACAGTAACAACAGCAATATTAATAGCAAAAGGATACAAAAAGAAGGTGTTTTACTGACAAAAATGGGTGTTCACTATTGGGAACAAGAATTGTGGTGGATGCTTCCCATAGACCATGTCTGTGTGGCTTCCTCAGACAAAGGCAGCATGGTGGCTGGGTAGGCAAAATGGCCAACTCCCAGTGGAGCACCAGGGTTTTCCTTCGGAAAACATACCCTCCATTAATGGTATGCATGGCGTAGAATAACAGCCTGGTCATGGGGCTAAGCTCTGACTCCTCTCTGCAACCAGGACAACTTGTTATGTGAACACAAAACTGCAGAAGGATGCTCTTACTGAACTCTTATTGGTGTAAGCTGTTGCAGATGACCATAATTTTTTCTAATCTTTCTGATTTAGGAAGGGTTTCAAAAGTTATTTACTTCTCAGTGAAGTGCCATCATTTCTGCGTGCTCAAACTTTGGATAAAGATACAGATGAGAGTTGCTCACTTGAATACATGAAGGCTGTCTCTGATTCTAGATCTAGTTGTTCTGGCTAGTTTGGCTAAATCTGATTAAACTATATTTAATTTACAGTGAGTTGAGAAGGAAGGTTTTCAAGCGGACTTGTTTTCCTTTCTATTTTTCCATCTGATGAGATCTCAGAAACTCATGGTATCGCTGTGTCACTTTTCCTTTTACGTGAAGCAAATTCTCCCTGTCCTTTTGCTGATACTGGTTTGCAGTGGGATACTGTCGCTGCATTGATGTTTTCCTTTCCTGCCATAGTTACACCACCTTTCTGTTGTATAATGGGCTGCTTACTCGTTCTTTTTTTCTGGTTCTCAGGTAAAGTTTTACTATGTTCCCCCATTAGCAATTAGTGAAAGTTTGTAGTCAGCCTTCCCTGGCCCCAGTTAACATACAGCCTTTTCGTTAAGCAGTAACTATGTAAGTTTTTCAGATCTTTGCATATATGTTACCCATAGAACGAAGCTAAAACAAGCTGGACAATTGTCACCTGACTTCAAGGTCGTCATTACCACAACTAAAATCAGCTCAGTCCAAGAGAAGTGCTGAGACCCTACAATTTGAGGTAAAGACAAAGTCTGGCATTTTGTCAGGTTGGGAAAGGAAATTTGGCTGGTCTGTAGAATCTGACTTGAAGAGAAGTTGGGTGCTCTTTGGGGTGTGTAGTCTACAATGATGCTTGTACCAATGCTTTTTTTTTTTATGTGAGGAGACAGGAAGAAATACAAATCTACACTGAGGATTTGAAATGGAGCATGGTTTTGTCCTGAAAATGCACACAGAGCAGGAGAAGAAAGGGGCAAATGTGTCGGTAGTGTGTAAAGGAGAGCTGATTTCAGCCTTGCATGGCAAGGCACAACTGTGAACATGGAGATTGTGTGTACTGAAAAACACCAGTGTCTGGTAAGCAGTCTGACAGCTTTTTGCTGCAAGAATGCATAAAGCATCTTGTAAAAACTGCACTAAATTCTTCCTATAATGATTTAAGTGTTAAAATCATTACACAGAGATAGAGTGACAGGACAGGGATAGAGTGGCTTATCTAAAATGCCTGAATTTAATATACCAAGGCCATAAAACTGGAACCTCAGACAAAGCAAATCTGAAATTATTTCTAACATAAGGATACTGACAAAGGGGAAATTAGCTAATTAAGCAAAGTTCTTCCCTGAATGATCATAAGAGAGGAGGCAAAATATTTTGATACATTGAATTGTGTGTGACTCGTCTGCAGTGCAGTGCTTTCACCCATGTTTCTACAATCTGCTTTCACTAAATTTAGTTTGTAGGGAATGAAGCAGTTATTTACTTTTCTCCTGTGTTTGACTATATATTTTTCTATTGCACTAACCTTTGCCTGTTAAAAGGTAAAACTGAATTTCTCATTTTTGCCTGTGGTAAAGGTTTTGGGATGTGCACTTCCTAGTTACCACCTATTGCTCCAGGAATACTTTTTGAGAAGGGCACAACAGAATTAATGATGTGATGACCTGAGCTTTAGGAGTACTTAGTGCTGTCCTTCAGGCAAGGAGAGATTTATGATTGTTTTAAAGTAAAGCAGAGGGCTGTTTCTTGCTCTGGCTAACTTTCGGGAGCCTACACTGAATTAGGCAGTAGACTTCAGTAGACTGAAGGTTTGGGATTCCTTATGATATAAGGAAATGTGCTGTATTTCCTGTTTCCGTGGCTTAAGTGTGAAATGGAAAGCAAAGTATTCTAATTTACACAGGAGGAATGGGAAGTAATTTTGTTGACATATTGTCCTTTTCTATCACTTGCTATGTTAATTTGATAGTTTTCAAGATTAAATACTTAACTGTGACTTTAGTTATCACTGTATGGATTATTATGTTGATACACTTCCAGTTGCTAGGGTAATGTATTACGATTTTGTTGATATGGTGCTTCAGAATAAAAAAAGTGTTTATTCTGAAAACCAGGAAAGAGAATTACCTTAATCAAATTATAGTGTAGGTCTGAAGCCAAAAGGAGGAAACGTTCAAGCTACGCATGCTATTCAATACCAAAGTAATTTAGATACACAGAAAAAACTATAGTTTATCTCTGTATCTTCTAGTAGAATCACTTCTGGGAAAGAAACACTTTTGGGAGTTGTGTTATTTTTTTCCTTGTCCTGACAGATTTTAGCAAAATACAAAGGTGTTACGTTACTGAATGACTAATGCTTTCCTGAAATATTGTAGAATTTAATTTGTTTGTAAATAGTAAAGTTCAGGGTCATGCTTACAAATGCTTTCTTTGTTCTTTCCCCCCTCCTTTTTTTTTTTTTTTTTTT
>VWZS01005652.1:1462233-1525714 GCA_013397075.1 Rhabdornis inornatus | reverse complement strand
CTTTTTTTTTTTTTTTTTTTTTTTGTACTGAGACACATTATGTCTATACAGGGTTTTTGATGCAAGATGAATTGAATAAAAGCAGCATCTGAGTGCTGCAATTCTAATTTTGTAGTTTTCCATTTCCATTTTGCAGAAATTGGATTTGTAGAGAGAAGGAGGTAGGTATGGCTGTGAGACAGCCATGTCACAGGCATCTTATTCAGTAAACTGCACAGTCACTACAGCCACACGGCAGTGTCAACCAAACTTGACCAGATTTGTTTGAGAAATGTACATGTTTTGTGGGTTGTAGGTATTTCTGTATTACTGGGCATGTTGAAGTTCTTGGTTTATCCTCTGGTCTGGTTATATGCTGCTACTTAATCTAGTACTGCTCCAAGGAAGTTAATTCTCTGTCTCTGAGCTGCTGTTTTTTTCTGACTCATGAGTTGTAGCCAGTTTCAAATTAAGCACCACACAAGCCAGTTGAGTGAACGTGGTCTGTGGAAAAAGAGTTCCAAATCCCAGGCTTTGGAGAAGTCTTTGACCTTTCATGAAGGATGCAGTTCAGAAAGCAGCAGAGATCTCCTGAATTCTGCATAATTTAATGACTTGAGCTTTGCTTTTCTCTAGTGTGTGTTCTTGAAGAAGTTTCACCACTGTAATACCATTTTAAGATCTGTAGGAGAAGTAAGCAAAGGCAGCATTTTGGTTACCACTTATATTTGGAGCTAAGGGAGGAGAGGAGAAAGGGGATCTTATAGCCCAAGTAGGGCAATAGATTTCAATCTATTTCAAAAGCAGTTTGGCAGACTTGCATCATCTGTGTGTACTTCTCACTGCATCAGAGAATCCATGCCACGACTGGGCTGTGATGAGCATTCACTCAGAAATGGGTTCATGTCTGATGCCATTGCTCTTGGATGAACACTGTTGATAGATTGCCTCATACTTCTACAGCTTCACTTTTTGTAGTTTACAATTACTGAAGCATTTATTAAAAAAAGGACATGAGTCCTTCAAATTTGTAGTTGAATTTTGGATTGTCTTGTGCGGGGCCAGAAGTTGGACTTCAGTGATCCTTGCGGATCTCTTCCAGCTTGGGATATTCAATGATTCTGTGGTTGAACAGGGCAGCCTAACATCAGATTTAATGCCAGAAAATTCTGCTGTGAGTGAATTATTTTTCTTTTACATTTGCTAAGATTGCGGTTCTGTAGTTTTAAAATGTAGCCCCAACTTGCTTTTCAGAAATAATGTACATTTCTTCTAGAAGATTTCTTCAGTCCTTGATAGGACAGCGTGGCATCTGCGTTTAACTTAAAAATCACTCTTGAGCAAGATTACTGAAAATACTTGTTCTGCAGCTTTTTTCCTTGCACGGTAGTCTTTCTGTTAATCCTTGTATGTTTTACTGAGGGAGACATACATGGATAACTACCATTTTCCCTTTCATCCTTTTCCTGAATTCTCTCTTGTATTTAAGTGTTTGCTTTGATTTTTCATATTGTCTTTTTACAATTTGACTGACTAAATAAATGAATCAGTCTTCAAATTTCCTTTGCAGTTTTTTTCCTGTAAATTAGTTTCCTCTTGGTTTTTTTTTCCTAGCCACTTTGCAGGAAGACTAAATATGTTAAGGAATGTTCTTTTTCTCTCTAACATTTTAACATGTATTGAACTAACCTTGATTTATTTAGCAGTCTTCGCTGACATAGCATGACTTGTTTCCAGGATATGAAAGAAAAACACATCCACACCAATGGTATTTAGGCTGAAAAATAGCCTTGGTCTACAACAATTCTGTCTATTTAGTAGTTTTAAGTACCTAGTTTCACATTTTTATTATATTTCATCACATGGCAAATGAATACAGGCCTTTTATCCCTTCGCTAGTTCTTTGGATTTGGGTTATTTGTTCAGGTGTGACTTTTGCTGACTTTTTTTTCTAAGCAATGTTGGTATTTCTATTAGAGGCTTTGGTTGAAATGTCAGATGAAAGTTTTTTCTGCAAGTTGGTGTGTAGAGCTGGAACAATCACTGTGATATACTCCTATGAACTACTGGCATTGGTAAAAATTATGTGAAGCCTGCTTACCAGTAAATGCACAAGGATATTTTTTAGCTTGCTGTGTGTGTTGTGGTTTTTAAAAGTAAAGGACGTTCTTGAAGGTCATATAAAACTTGTGGCACAAAGAGGTCTTTGCAAGGTCAGAAGCAGTAAATTACTGGCTTTCAACCTGAGGTTTGTGGCTACTTTCTGAGGAATCCACAAAAAGTGATTTAAAAAGTAGATCTACTATCAGCAAGTTTATATTTGCTATCCATGGTTGTGTTCTTCCCTTGGAAAATTTTAATGTGTCTGAAATCATCATCTGAGAATCCCTGAACTAAAAACATGGGTTTACGTAAGATACTAGCTAGGTGGGAATGAGCTTATCAAAATGAGGAAGGTTTTTTTTTTTTTTCCTTTTTTCTGTTGTTGCTTGCTTGGACTGTTGAGCTTTGAACCTCTACAGTGTACGAGCCTCTCTGTCTCTTCTGATGAGCATGTAATTTCCTGTTCTTCTATATGAGAACAGCCTCATGGTTTTGCACATTCCCATTGCATTCTAATAATTCTGGCTTTTCAGGTAATTACATTTTTTGGTTTAGGGTCTGCTTAAACATTAAAATTATGTCTTCAGAACATCTGATGAACTGCCACTGAAGCATGTCTAAAAAGCCAACAGAGCCCATGAAACTCCTTAATGCTGTAATGTCAGCAGTTGCCCATGCCAAAGCTTTGGTTCGGAGAGGCAGAAATGTGTGTCTCTCTTGCATATGTTCTCTTGACTCCTGACATGTTTTGGAAAATGTAGATGTGAAGAGAAGACACAAAAGAAGTTATCAGGAGGAGGATCAGTGTGAGCTCTGTGAGACAAAAATGTGAGTGGTGAGTGATATAGCCAAAGTCTGAGCCTTCTCTGTTGCTCCAGCTCTTAAGGTTTGATGTCTTTTTTTAATTTCCCCTGAATTTTGTGTATGTCTTCTTGAAAGTATACTTCTTTTTCTTTCATTCCTATTTTTTTTCAAGTTTTTCAGAGTGTACACAAATCAAAGTAATGTATATCTCCAAATGTACCATTCTCTAAATTGTGCACAGGAACCCTCATTATCTTTGTTCATGTATATTTTATTGCTGCTTCCTTCTTTTCAGTACACAGAAACCAGACTTATACTCTGAATACCTTTATATCAATAAGTAAATAAGCTTTGTGGATGTGATCAATACCAATTAAGTTTATTTGCAAGCACAGGTCTCACACTGAAGCAATTCTAAAAAGAGTTTGAACAGGAAAGGGACAAATAGTGATCATCCTGGGAAAATACTAGCCGTTACTTAGTGATGGTAGAGTCTTCTGCCATTGGGGTAATTTTAATTTCAGTGGGCAGTCTGATGTGTCAAGCCAAGTCAGGGAATGAAAGGCTAGTAGCAAAATGGCACTATGTGGGATGCTTTAAAAGAAATTTATTTTTAAAGCTGCCTTCAGGCTGCCTTCTGCCTTCATCTAAGTTGTTAAGTACAGTTGTTCTGATAAAGAGTGTGTTGGTAGGAGAGTATTATTGGCTGAGCTAATGTAGTTAGTGAGCATCTTGAAGTGTTGATTCTGTAAATGAATAGATAAACAATTCAGATAAGTTTTTACCCTTTCCTCCACCCCACAAATGAAAAAAAAACCAAAAAAACCCAGCCCTTTAGAGTGACAACTTTGCCATATTAAAATGGAAGCTGCCTTTATCATCCTCAGAAATTAAATATAAGGATACAGCTTTTAATATGAAAAAAAAGTTATCAGCTTCAGCAACTGTCTCTTATTTATCAGAGAGCATTAAATATAACATAGGTCAGATCCGGAATGACTTAACAAATGGTTTAAGTTACTTAGTAAAAGTTACTGCTTCTTGTGGGTCTTCTGGACATACACTCTGAATTAGGTTGTTTGCTTATTCTAATAAAAACACTGATCAAATAACACTTTTCTCAGGATTATTTGTCTACTGCTGGAATATTAAGTAGTCTCAGCACTTTCCATGCACAGGAAACCTGCATGCTGGATCTCTCATGAAGTTTTATCTATAGCTGTTTTCCTCATGCTTGTCTGTACTTTGAGAGACTGTGAACATCAGATGATTGGAGTTGGTACATTTTTCCACTTGGATCATACTTGTGTATGTAAGGACAAATTAAATGTTGAAGCATGCCTTTAATCTGTTTCAGAATATGTGATCAATAGTGATCAATTTTCTAGTATTGTTTTAGTCTGAATGGTAGAATTTTAATTTCCACAGGCATAAAACCAGATGTTGCTTGTCATTCATCATTCTATTCTGTCATATGTCTGAAGAATCTATGTTGGCAGTACAAGTGTATTTCCATTTCTGGGCAAAATACCCAGGAGATGTTTTATTGTCCTTGAGCACCTTTATTGCTGTGGTGAGACAGTGTTTCTGTACTGGTGTTGGATATGCAGGTCAGTCAGTGTCTGAGCTTGTAAGTACCAGTGTTGTGAATGCTGCTACTTTCCTGTTGGGGTGCTCCAAGCAGCACTGAACCCAGGATACTGGAGCTCAAGCTCCACAGCGGATAATCGGATGTAGCAAATTCCAATAAAAGTATTGAACTTTGCTTTGTATTTATTGTTGTGAGGTCCTCTCTGATCACTACAGCCCATCCCTCCTCCTCCCTGAACAAACAGCCCCCCACCCTAACCTCATCCATCAGAATGTGTTTATTTGCTGTTCTACTGCTGGTACAAATGACCACATTCTTTTCCAGCTTTGTCTAGGCCATGGGCCTACTGGGACCTGCTCAGTTTACATTTTGATGTAAGTAGGCTCAGTTTTAGCTTCAGCTGTCTCAGTCAGGGACAACTGAAGAACTAACTGCCTAAGAAATCCTCAAAGTCTTTGAAGGCACTAAAATGAGTGAGCTCAGGGTGCTGAAGACTTCCTGAAGCTTGCTGTCTTAGCTTAATGGAACACAGTCCCAATGTTTTTCACAGGCTTTTATGAAGACTGCTTTAGTGCTGCTGAATTTTCTCTCTCCCCCAGTTTAGGAATTCTGCTAAGCAAAGGATAAATTCACTCCGCTTTACTCTCTGACTAATAGTGGTAAAATGTTGTTCTTTAATTTTACACTGCTGTTAGTTTCTGGCATAGTCTATTTATAAACTTTTCTTCACTGGAGGGAAAGACTTTGGAATCCTTCCTCTTCAGCACAAACTTAAGAGCAAGGCTCTTGGACTGAGGGACTTCCCTTCCTCTTTGGAAAATCTCTCAGCAGCACAAAGATCCTGTACCAGTAGAGATGAGAAGGCTTTCTCTTTAATTCCTGTTGCTGATATAGGTGCTTTTTGTCAGGACCACAATTAGGAACATCTTTATTTTCCACCAAGACTTTCTATAATTACCTATGGCTTAAGGTTAGTCCGAGGGGGTTGGTACTGTGTCTGGTACGGAGTCTTGGAGTAGCAGAACTTCATTTATTAGCCTTTTGGGGAAATGTTGAAAACCAAGTTTTGGTCCTCGCAATAGCATAATTTATTTTATAGGTCAGTAAAAATATCATAATGTATTGGTATAATAAAAATATAAGAATAACCTTCTGATACAAATACTCTGGGAACAGACCAAGCTAAATGCTACTGAATGGAGATTTCTAGGCTGGAGAAAGACATTTCTAGATTTCCCTTCAGTAAGTATGTGTTAAGCCTATTAACTTTAGGGAATTTGTTTGCATGTATTTAAAAGAAATAAATGTAGATGTAGAAGATAGCAGTTGGAATGCTAGTTTTTTGTTTGTGTTGCCCTGAAGTAAAATGCAATGTTTATACAATAGTGTTCATTTTCAAACCGCTACTGAAAAATAAATCTGGAAACACTTTTTTGGGGGATTGGCTCATATTATCTTCACCCTTTACAACTGCAAAAATTGTATCAAAGAGCTAATTTGTTCAAGACCACAAAAGTAATTGGTGCCAATGCTGTGATTCAAATGACGCCAGCAACTGCATGCCTGTGTCTGCAGCTGGAAGAATGTATTTTTTAAATTGCTGCTCCTGAGGGTGGCAGTACCTGTGTGCTTTCACAACTGATGGAGCCAGAGATGGAAGGGGCAGATGCTCCCTTATGCTACGTAGTTCTTTCTTACTGCTTACAACTATAAGACATATCACCTACAGTGGTTGTCTGTGTGAGATTCATGACCATGGTTTTATTTCTTTGGTCTTATCTTTTTATTAGCTCTTGCTAGATTTGATGTCTCATAGTTACTGCTTGTAGCTGCATTTGGATCCTTCTGTCATTGCTTAGACACACTACTTTACAGCTAAACGTATTATTTGTATTGAAGTGCATGACTTTGTGTTTCATACTACATCCTGGTCTATTTTTGTGTGAAACTTGATCTGGTTCTCTGTTTTGATTATTTCTATCTTTTATGACAGAAAAGTTCCAGACTTAAATCTGTTTTTAATGGGAGTATTAAATATAAATTGTCTCCAATCCAGCATAGGTGTTGTGACTTTTGTATATTACCGTTTTACTTGCGTTATATATATTTTTGGAGCCTTTGTTCATGGGCTGTGTCTTAATTCCCTGAGGATACTTCATTAAATGAAACTTGATTTTTATGATGTCATTAGATCTGTCATGGCCTATGTTAGTAAGCCTACATGTTCTTACTACTCATTTTTATTTCTATATTTTTTCATGGGTACAAATGAGATGATCTGAGAGAAGAAATATTTTCCTTAGGCCTTAATAACTTTATCCTTTGTCAAGATGGCTCGTGAAATAGAATGAAAAAGTTTTGTGTTGGTGTGACTCATCAACAGCCCTTGATGCCGTAACTTTCTATCATGACAATCCCAAACTCGTTTCTACGTGACATGAACATCAGTTTTAAGTACAGTTACTATCTTGATCTTCTGGTTCAGGAGTGAACAGCTTAACTGTCGCAAACCAGCCCTTGAAAAAGAGGCTGCTGACATCATGCGTGGAATCTGGCTAGATTATTTGCTTTGTCTAACTTTTCTAAAATAAGAGACAACAATTTGACACAATTTCTAAATATGAGCAAACTCAAGACAAAATACCTTCTTTACCACTCCCAGGAAAATGCGTAGCGAGCAATGCATGAACAAGTACACTACCTCTGTATTGTGGTAATCAGATAAATACCTTGCCTATTAGTTAAGTAAACATAGAGTTTGTTGGTGCAGCAACAATGCAATAAACAGCATTGCTGGTTTCTGCATCTGATCACTGAATCACAAAAGCAATCACAAAATCAGATCAGTCATGGCAAATAAAAAAGGAATTCAGAATGGGTATATAAAAAAGGCTGCTTGAGACCATTTTCTACACAGTAATGTGAATTATTTGGTTGGGTTTTTTTCCCCCTAATTGAAAGATTAGTGACAACTCTTCCTTAGCCCTGAGACTGAAAGACTTCGTTCTGCATCACCTTATGCAGAATACTATTTTTGTTCAATATGTTAATAAATGTAATTAATACCACTAGAATTACATTAAATAGGAAAAATTACTGGGAAGAACAGTAGTTACTGGCAATTAGGTGGTGTTATCCAGCCACAGTAACACTCAGGTGTTCAGCCTGTACTTCTGTCATGCCACATTCATATAGCCAGAGCTCTAAGATCAAATAAAAATCAATATGCTATTTCAGCCAGAGCCAAGAGTGGAATGGGCAATGTAAAAAGGCCAACTGAATTGAGAAACAATGAATCTTCCCTGAAGAGCAAGAACCTTCTATGGTAGCTGCTTTCAAAATGTTTATTGAAAAGGGATAAAGAAGAAATGTGTCTCTCTTTTATTTAAAGTGTTTTCCTTATTACAGAGTTGTTACACCATCTATTATATCTATATGAAGATATTCTTTAATAGTAAGTGATTATGCTGATAAAGACTATCTGAAAAAAAAAGTCCTACAATTTGGATTAAGAAAATGCAAGAGCAGCTGAAAGTCTCAGTCCAGTGCAACAACTGAAGAGAACCCACTTGCTCACACAGGGCTTTTTTCACACAGGTGTCTGACTCTTCTGGAAGGATCAAGTTCTTTTAACTGCTGTCTCCTGCTATTTTCTGAAACAAGCTGGGTGTGTGTCAGCAGGCAAAATCCAAACACAGGATGTGGTTACAAATACTGTAAGATATGATGAGAAGGATCAGCCTTCTCAAAGTCAATGCAGCAGAATTGGCTGGCACTGTCAGTGATTTCAGAGTCTTTTACTTGCTATTGGCAAGACACTTTTAGTTGGCAGTGTTCTTGTGACTTACAAAGGAGAATTAGCTTTCTCTCTCCTGAAATACGTCTGGGTGGAGGGACTCAAGGTATTAATTAGCCTTTCCCAGTGATAAATCCCCCTGAAGTGTTATTGGTCTGGACCTACTACTCTTCTATATTTGCTGGCTTTTAGTTGATTGAACAGTTCCTTGTCGTTTGGCCTATTGTAATTGAAGCTAGTCTCAATACCAAGGTCGAAGACAATTGCTGTGTGTAGGGATTTACATGACCACACACAGCTGTGCTGGATGCTACTGAGCTATAATGAAGTCCTCGAATTACTCTGTCAGGATTCAATGAAATGGTAACAAACTGGGAATCCCACATCTCAGGGTACTGAAGGACAGCTTTGGCAGAAAGATCCTAACCAGTGATGAAGCAATTCCTCTGCTACCAGAGGAGTAATCTTCTTTCACCTCTTGTGTCCCCTATGTTCCCCATATTTCCAGCAGCTCAGGGCTGTCCATGCATTATTGTGGTATAGAAGGGATGTGGAAACTTCTCCATCCTAGAAAGATTTTGCTCCAGCATTTCCCAACTGAGGAACTGCTGTCTGCTCACTGTCCTCCATCACATTAAGGAAACTTCCCTGTCTGATCATCCAGGATTCATGCTGTCAGTTACTATCTCACCATCTGACTGGGACTGAGGTCCCTTCTCCGCTACACACCTCACACCCTCAGTCAGACCAGGTTTCCCTCAGCAGAGTCTCAAATGTCCAGATCCTTCAAATAGCTTAATCCAAGGAGGGACCCACTACACTTATTCCTCAAAACTTCACTCCCATGGTGGGTGAGGAATGAAGGAAAAGATCACTGCCAACATTGGGCATGGCTGTCCTCGCTTGTCCAGGCCTCAGGTATTAATGATGCCACTGGTGATGAGCACAAAACTCTTCCTGAGGCTATTCGCAGAGCTGCACAAGCTGCTTGTTCAGGCTGTGTGAGGAGATTCACAGAATCATAGACCATCCTGAGCTGGAAGCGACCAAAGGATCAAGTCCAGATCCCAATTGAATGGTCCATACAAGGATCAAACCCAGAACCATGGCATTATTAGTACCATGCTCTAACCCAGCCTGTTCATTTTCTGCCTGTAAACACTTTAGGCAACACTAAGGCTTTGTTTTCTGTCATAGTCTTTTTTGATTTAAGTGACAAACAAGAGACAGATAAATGTGTTGCTGTCCAGTAAAGTGTCACTTTGGATCATGCTCTAAATCCATATACCTCTGACTACAAATTATGTGTTATGTTTAAACTGGAAAAGTTACCTCCATCTCCTGATCTTATGGTACGAATAAAATAGTTGATATAAAAACTTAAATACGGAACATTATTAAAAGCTTCTTAATATGCAGTCTTTTATGATGTTTTAGAGTGTCTTGCAATGTATAACTCAGTAATATATTCTATTGTAGCACAGTGAATACTTGCAATATCATGTTCATATACTTATTGTAGTCTACTATATTTTAAGTATGTGGAATTTCTTCTTTGCTTTTTGAAATATTTTATTTTTTAATGTGCTTTGGGATGACAAAGACTAAAACCTGACAAAACTTTAACTACTACAGTGTTACCACTGAAAACATAATTTGTGGTAATTAACTGAAAAGTCTATGTTAGTTTATCTCCAAAATTATTCGTGATATTATCAAATATCTAACTAGTTTTTTCTAAGGCAAGAGAGTGATGAATTTTGTTTAAATATGCTTGATCGGTAGGTGGAACTAGGATGCCTGTTTGTTATTTACACAAGTTTGCATCTTACATTCATAGCAAGAAGGTGAATGAAGTATTTAATATTTAATGTAATTTACTTGAAAACTTTCAACAGTTAGTCATCAATTCCTTTCCACAAATTGAATTCAAATCTCTGATTGAATGACACTCAAAACCATGATGTTGCTTTGTGAAGACTGATGTTATTTGAAAAGTAATAAACCCTGATGCTAAAGAGAATAGAGTTTGAGGTAAAAATTGAAGGAATGAGAAGTATGCTAACATTTCAAATTGCAGTTATTGTAGCAATGAAGTGACTCTGTGAAGCAAACAGAACTCCAGAGTGCAGTAAATGTGCTAGTCACACCAATGTAAATGATAAGAAAACAAAACCAGAATACCGAGAAGGTTATAATTTGAAAATAAATCTTGCATCTCAGTTCCTGTGTGTCGTATTGTTTGCTTTTTCTTATGAAGTGTTCCTATGTAAATCCATTTGTAGCATAACTATTTTCGCTTAATTTGCCCATCCCGCCAAAGACTTTCTCATTGAGCATTTGCACATCATGAAAAAGCAATGAGGATTTGTTTACAGAATCGTATTTTTTACTGTAATTATTGATAAAAGTCTGCAGTTGCAAGGTTTTCAAGCAGTTACACTTTTTGGATTGTTTTTCTTTAAATGGAAAGTCAGTAAGTGTAAATGTATTTCTAAAATAGAACTATTCATGCAGTCTATCACCTCATGTTTTAGTCTTCTGTTAAATAGCTTTTTCTAAAATGAAATGTTGAGGAAACCTTTGCCTTAACAGCAGTGATCTGAGGTTATGTATACATATACTTGCAAAAAGTTGATTTCAACCATTGCCTGCTCAGTTGCATTTTTTGTAGTTTCTTTTCCATGAAATTATGAAACCACATTGACATCAAGAAATTTACTGCATTCAAATCTGATACATAAGAAAAGATCTCTGTTTTGATGCTGGTGCAGGGAAATAAAGGATTGTTATTTCTGAAGATCAATCTCAGCAAGGTGATTTTTCTTTCTAATATTAAGTTGTACTGTAAGCACAACAATTGGAGACAATTGTTGATTTTCCCTCTGCAGAAAAATCAGAGATTCCTTTAAATTTTTGTCAAGTTACTTTTTGTACTTTTTCAAAAAGTACATTCAGTTCTAAAAAAGTGAATGGGCAATAACCATAAAAAATAAGGATGACATTATAATGAGGACAAAAATAAGAACTTTAAAGCTTTTTTCCTGGAATTATAGAAGCTTATCATAATATCTTATAAATAATGCAAATTTTATAACAGCAGCTGTTGTTTTCTTAGTATGCTTGTGGATAATCTTTGATATAACCAGAAATTAAAGTTTTTAGTTGTATTTTGGAGAGATGAGCTTAGCCAGTGAGAGATATCATCTGTTTTTAATAAAATGGATGTCTGTCAGAAGGCAGTTGTGTTTGTGTTAATGCTCTATACTTTTGTGCAATCCTCAGAACATTTGAAGTATGTTTGGTCTTTGACTGGAAAATGCTTATAAGTAAATAGAGAGATAACTCTGTGAGGTTATTGGAAAAGTGAATAGAGATCATCATCTGAACTCAGTAAACTGCCAATGAGGTATATGAATATTGAGTTTGTGTTTATTTTATTAGTTTAGTTTATTTTTAAAGATGAAGATGGAAGATTATGTTACTGCAGGCAGGTGAATGCACTTGAAATAAACCATTAATAGTATTCAGATAATTACTGAGAGTGCTATGTCTGGCAATTTGTAGTCTGAGAGGATAGTAATTAGTAATTAATTAAAAAATATAATTACTTTTCATATATATTGAAATTAATTATGTAAGTATGGATAAAATTATACTGAAGTTCTTAGGTTCATTATTTTTTAAAGGCCTAAATTTCAGCTGTGGGCAAATAACTCCAAAAGGCAGAACAGCAGATACTTAACTACTTGCATAAGCTTTTATCTTTCATTTTTTCAAACTTATATTTGAAATAGTTCTATAAAAGTCCAATGTTTTTCTTATGCACTCATGAATTAATTTTACTCGGACCTCAGTTAGGATAGTTGGCAGTTCTTTGGACATTGTAAACTGTAGTGGTACTTGCAGAAGAGAGGGAAGAACACAAAGGTTATCAAAGGTTAAGCATCCTCTTCAGGAGCCATAAGCATTAAAGGAGATTTTACAGTAGCTGTAAACTCTCCACGGTACCTTCTGACTGCTGTAAAAAATCTGGATAGCGCATATCCAATGTGAATTACAGGCATTTCTTTGGCAACCATTGGTTTGTGGTGTGAGCTCTGTCAGTCTCCTCTGTGAAAGCCTCTTGCTTTGGTCACTTAACAGTCTGCTCCAAAGTTTCTGCTGCCCACTCTTTGACACTGTTGTGTTACCATGGGATATGTGGGGAGCACACAACCTGTGACACACAGATTTGAAAACTGGAAAACTTTTGGACACTGGTCTTAAGTGTAGGACTAAATGGTCTGGCAATTATATTTAGACAAGCATCTTCCTGTGTTGATTATGATATATGCTAAATGTTGTACTTGGCTTAATCTCACATGCCCCCAGGATCTTTATGTTTTGTCAAGTACTTAGAGAGGCTGGAAGTCATCCTCACCTTCTATTGAGAGCTATGTATGAACTGCTTTGAAGGGATGAGGGTGCCTCAGCTCCCACTGACAATCAACTGAAACTGTGAAAACCAGTACTCAGTCTTAAATATAACATATTTTATAAATTTTACATGCCCAGTGGAACTAGGTTCAGGATTAATTTGAATAGTCAAGGGGAAGCACTGCCTTACCAAACAAATCTTCAATTAAAACATGGGTATCTGGAAAAAAAGTCATTTGGGAAAGCAAAACCCATTGCCTCAATATAAGATTATTTCCTTAAATGTACAGAAGGTAAATTCTGTTCTGTTACCAGCAAAATCTAATGATAGACATCTTTACATAGCTCATGCATGTACAGTTTTTGTTCAATTACCTTGATTTTCTTTTCTTAAGATGGATTTTCTAACATAATTTCACTGACATTTTATTGAATTCCTCGTAACAGGAATTTAACTACAAACTTTCTGCCCTTCTCTTCTTATATAATTCTTCATTGTTTTCCTCCTTTACTGGGTTTGTCTTTTATTAAGGAGTCTCCAACTCTTTCAGCCAAGTGTTTCGTGGCATTGCTGTGCATCTTGAGACAATGGGACAGCTACAACCAGGCCAGGCCATGGCCATTTGCCAGGTTTTGAAGGCAGTGGTAAGACTGTGTGTGGTGTCCAGCAAGGAATTAGGGTGAGCCAACACCAAAGATTGCCAAATGCATTTATATATATATCTGTTTTTTGTAGATACATTAGTCTGTTGTATGTAGTCTTCTAAGTTAAGAGAAGTGGTTTAGATTTTAGCAGAAACTTTAGCCCAGCTCAGGTCTTGTTTTTTCTTCTGAAGATTGTCATGGGAAGGGGAAAGGTTCTTGAAATTCTTTGCAGCTGAAAGTTGTGCTGTTGAAATGTTAAGTGAGATGTTCCTCTTAAACCTAGAATGTTCTAATTGTGTTTTCCTTTTGAAGGTCTCTAGAAAGATTTAGTGGTGGTTAGCATGAGTGCAAAGAGCAGATGCACTCAGCTCTTTGAACTACTTAACTGCCTAGGACCAGAGAATGACAGGATCTTGCAGGCATCGTTGACTCCCGTAGCATGTCTATTTCGTGGTAATTCATACAACACTTTCCATTTAGTTTTCTGTCAGTGCAGTGCTGTTGCCTGAGGCTTCATTTGCCTTGCTACTCAATGTTGAGAGCAGCTGCAGCCCAGCCCGCAGCTTTCTTGCTGCGTTTTTCTGATCATTGTTTGTGGGACAGGAATGGGATTGCAGAAACCTCAGTATTCCTGAGCTCTTGAGAAAGGGTAAATTTATACTTGGAGAGCAAACTCATTTTCCTGATTTAGCTTCCTTATTTTCCCTATTCTTATTTTGCTTGCAACCAGCATTCAGCTGGAATGCAAAGAGACTTGTCTCTTTTTACTTTGCCTTTTCTACAACTGGTTTTACTCTTGGGTTTTTGTAATACATTCCTGTTTTCCTGTAATTTCTATTCCCACTTGTTTCTGTGTTCTTTGCTTAGATTCTGAATCTTGGTTTTCCAAAATGCCTTGGTTTCTCCAAAACATTTACATTTTCATCTAAAAATCTCTCTTGAATACTTTTCAGTCTTCTGCTTTCTCTTACACCTATGTGTCTGTGGAGACCATTAAATGCTTCCCTCAGGTGTTTGTAGAGCTCATTTCTTCATCATCTTTGTTTGCTTCAAGTAAGATAATGACACTAGTAGAAATTTAGCTCCTAAGTTCCTCTACATTTCAAAAATCATGTCTGTGACACCCACACTTGCAAGCCAAACCAGGAGTTACCATCGTCTGGCACCACAAACTAATTTCTGAGGAGCACAACACGTTAGTGTTGATGGCATAAACGATAATGTTAGGTGAAGAGAATATCTTTTATAACTCCAAAATGTCCAAATTCCACAAAAGGTTATGTTTGGTCTGAGATTCCTCACATGTGGTTTCAGACTGGTGTCATGTTTCTTTTAAAAGTTCCCCAAAATTGGTTCATCTTTCTTTTCTCTAAATAATTGCATGAACATGGATTCATGGGAAGAGGCAGAGAAGACAGACCTCATTTTTCTTGTGCTCAGAGAATTAAAAAACAGAATTGTTTGGAAAGTTTAAAAGGTTTGTGATTTGAGCAGGGGAAGATTGGGTAATTGTATCATCACATTTTCTTCTGTGAAAATAATGTCTTTTGGTAATGGCTAATTGTTCTTATGTAATAATATATTTTTGGCATAAAACAAAGGAAACATGCATAGCTTTCCAATTAGATTAATGCGTAGAATCACAGCATATTTTTGCATTAAAAAAATATTATTTGAACATTACACTACCTTCCAGATTTCCCATAATTCTTCCATTTTTGAAGAGACAGCTCTGATAGGTCATATAAATTTAGCAAGATGGTTGTGTGCTGAATAATTGCTCTGCCTATTTCAGTGAGATGCTTCTTTGAACCATCTTTCTGTTGTATGTCTCTATATTGGATTGAATTTAGCATGTTGAGGGTCAAGCCAAACAAGGCATATACTTAATTATGTTTACCTCAACAGTTTAGATGCAGAACGTAGCCTTTGTGTTGTGCAGCATGTTGTGCCAGCTGATGGATCAGAAGAAAAAATATCAAACCATCATGTAGGTATCAGAATGCAAACCAGTAGCTGTGATGAATGTGCTTTCTGGCATTTGCTGATTAATTCAGCTTGTAGTAGTAGTAGTAGATTTGATTGGCTTGCAGTTCACAACTGTAGTTAACTTCATAAAAATAAAGTTGTTGTATAAGAGAATCTGAAAGTGGTGAAGACTGAAGAAAATGTAATTTCTCAAAAATCTCATGAACTTTTCCAAATCACAGTTAGACCCCATGGCCAGATACTGAACTTTTGATATTGTCCCTGTGGGGAAAGTGTGATGGACGGGATCATAACTTACACTATTTTACCTTAAACTCCTTAGAAACCTCTGTTGTCCAAGCTATTGAAATTCACCAACAGCCCTGAAATGGGTAAAGTGCCTTCTGTAATAAATATGACAACATAAGCAAAACTTTTTTTAAAAATAAAAAACAAAAACAAACCCCTTTATTTCAGTAGTATTTTTCCAACCTAAAGCTTGTGTCCGTTAAAGCTAAATTACAATTCAAATCTTTAGTTAATTATTAAGCATAAGCAATGAAGCTAGTACCGATATTAGTGGCATTTATATGGCTTTGTATTATGGGCTTTTTGCTTATTCGTCTAAAAATTTCAGCTTTCAACTTGTCATGGATATTTGTGTTTACAGCCAATAATTACATTTTAGTAAGTGTAGGGGAAAAAAAATGTAGGCTTCTGTAATTCCCAGTATGGGATCTTGCATTCACAAGGTCAGTTAATGCTTTTGACATATTTTTCCTTTTCTCTCAGAAAAGAACATAAAGGTGTTTTATGACATCAGGGTACTCTGAGCTCAATTTCCTATTCTGTAAAGTTTTAAGTGCACCCACTTGCCTGTTCTTCTATTGGCTAGCATAACAAATGGATGTGTTAGTTGTTTGTGCTGAATTATCAGCCATAAATTTAACAGCACAGAATGGCACTGCTGGTGCTGTAAAATTAGCAGCGGAATACAAAGTTAACATTAAATTCTGTACTGAGCAGCTCACGGCTATGTAAACCTTGCTCTGCCCTCACTCCTCAGTATCTTTTCAAGCTGAAGAAGTTACCATTTTACTTTAAATGTTCTGTGCTACATTTGCAAGGTTGTTTGTGCGACCATTAAGCTCAGCATCCTTTAGAGTGCCACTTACAATGGGACAAACCCATGACCAGGCTGCTACTAATTGGCTTTGGTGGTGATTCTGCATGTCTGCTGATTTACCTTCAGAAAGCTGTTGCATAAGTTCGTAGTGACTAATATGTATTATTGTTGTTGATCACTATTCAGTTATGTTGAATTTAAAAAAAATCTGATGCACAGATAAATAGTCTAACAGCTGAAATATGATTCCACTCTAATTTTTGTCTTGAATATAAATATTAGGAAGATATAATACTTTATGCAATAAGGGAACAGAAAGCCTGATGATGTTAGATGTTTACACAGCCCAATGTTTCCCATAAAGAAAGATCCTGGACATTGTTAGTTTATTCAGTAAAATGCTTCTTTTGCTTTTGAGTTGACTCAAGCTTCTTCTGAGCTATCTGGAGAGACCATTACTCTGATGAGCAATCCAAACATGCTGCTATGAAAAGGGGAGAATATGGCGGAAAGGGAAGGTCAAGGTGTATGTAAACCTCCTCAAGTTTTACTTTATGAAAGTAAAGTACTGCTTCAATTTGTTTTTCTAGTAGAGACAAACAAACAAAAGACCCCGGCTTGTATATGGATATGTTTTATTGTAGCATTAGCCTTATTTTCCAGCTTTGGGGAGATAAACACAATTCCATGCTGAAGGTAGAATACAAACCCATGAATTAAGGCAGGTATAGCCAAGTTTCCTGAGTCCGTACAACAAAGTCTGTGAATCCCCGAGAAAGCTAGAGAGGACTTAGCACATGGTTTGTGGGCAGGGAATAGGAATGATTTCCCCAGTTCCCCACTTCACTTTTATGGTAGGGTTGGACATGCTACAGCCAAGCAGTTTATTTGTGTTTGATCATTGGTTTCTTGTACAATGGGAAATGCCTTAATTCCTTTTTCTTCCAAAATTTCCCCTTCTCCTTTCACGCAAGTAAAAGGCAACAGTTCTGTATCAAGGTATTTTTTCAACAGTATAATTTAACAAATGAATAGAAAATGGATGTAAGGTAAACTTTAATTCTTTATCTTTCTGTGTGAAGATGGCTAAGAATGTTCATTTAATCAGCTGTTTTAAAATGCCGTGATATTGTATACGGCTTATATTGGTCTAGATATGTATTAAGAACCCTGTCACATGTTCTTGAATGAATTTCCATACCTGATATTGTTGTCAGCAGGAGCTAGACACCTAAGGCACTGAGATCCAAATCCTGTTAAGTTTCTGGCTTCTACTGGTGCTCCTCTTGTTGATTATCTCATTAACTGTGCTTGTCCTTATCCAGATTTCTCAGTAAAAACATAGAGATATAAGAAAAGATATTTGGAAAATGCTAGAATGCAAATTATAGTAACGAGGCAAGCTATTTTGAGATGTTACACACTCATATTTTGGGAAATCTCAATTTTGCCTATTTTCAAAAGTCTAATCTTCTATTTGGATAACGTGTCAAATAAATTTGAGATTTAATTATTTTTTAAACAGAACAATAAATATATTTTTATGTTGCTTTTAATTTTTTTCCTTGAAGACCTGGAAAAATGTGTTTAAATGTATTACAAAATGATAGCAAATTATGACCTTTCCCGAAGCATTAATTCTCCTGGACAAAACACCAGATTTACTTTGATTAAATTAATTTCTTCAAAATATGTAGGACATAATAAAAATAACATAGAGTTTTATTTATATAAACTCACCTTTTGCAGGTTTATATTTACCTGTATGGACATGTTTTTAAATATCCTGAGACACTGTTAGCAGTGAATAAATTACAAGGGATTTGTTCATCTATCTGTAGTTCCAGAACTTCTAGACTTAACAAGAGGGGGCTTTTGGTTGATCATTTTGTTGCTGTTGTTGTTTTTTTAGGAGATCCCATACGGTCTTTTAAAGGCTTGACTTACTTAAAGAACTGATGATTCATTTTTCTACGAAGAACCTGATTCATTGATCCTTGATCAATTGATTCATTGATTCTTGGCTGAAAGCTCCACTCTCCAAATAGTAAAACCCCTGGGTTTTTGTTGCTTTAGGATTAAGGTCTCCTTATCTGAGTTCAAAAGACTGAATCAACCACACTCATATAAATGTGATTTATTTATTTGTTGCATGCTACCGGTGGGTTTCATGCTGTCAGAAAGATCCTTTTGTTGACTGGGAAACAGACAAATCACATATAATCTGAAGAAGGAAAATGGGATAGGAGAAACCTCTTTCTCTCCAGATCCAACATCAAATTCTTGAAGAAACTTCTAACAGGGAAAATATTTAGAGTGTAATGTTGCATTTTTATTTGCTTTCTGGATTGGGTGTTTAGGGAAGGAACGATTCACTCTGTAGGAATTTTTTTGGACGTCTCTGTTTCTCTTGGGTTCTGAGTTCTAGTTACAATTTCTAACTGCAGTTTTTCTTTTCCTATGAGTCCAAGTTTCTGTTTTGCTCAAAAATGCTACAGTTTGGTTAGTTCATGAAATGCTGCTGAGATGGAAGTTTGGGTTGAGATGTGTTAGTCTAACCACATGGGGGAAAAAGCATTTTCCCTCCTCCTTCCTCTCTTCTGGTTTTGCATTAAGTTTTTAAAAGCTGACCAAACTCCTTTGAGACTGCAGGTAGTCCCAGACACTTCCTTTGCAAAAAGGAGATCCAAGCAAAGCATACATCTTTTCTATCAGGCTGCTCAGTCCACCTTTCAAGGGGTGATTTCACATTTGAATAAAGTTTAAGAATCTCCTGAGACTGCAGATTAAAGTTAGGAGAGGACTGGTAAAGAAAGAGATATGTAGATCTAATCTATACTGACTTTACTAGCAAAGTCTACTGGCTGTAGATGCAGTTCATCCTTGCCAAGAGATTCTTTTCCCACATTGCTCGAATAGCTCAGTTACTTGTCTAAATACACTATTAAAATTGTCTGTCTGGACTGAAAAGTAGGGGGGCTTTGGGGTGCTGCTCTTCCTTTCCAACTTCTTTGGGTCCACGTGCTTGGTTTTCTTCATTTGTATCTTGGAGGGGAGAGGAGAGAAGAGCCAGATAATTGTACGTGGGTCACAGCTTAGCACGGACTTAAGGACACAGTAATTGCATCCACAGTATAAGTCATAGTCTGTATTTGCCTTCAGGACTTTTGCATATAAATATTTGAGTACTTTCACACTGATGTTGGGCCAAAAACTTTCACCAGTACAGTAAACATAGTTTTGAGTCCTGAGCATGGAGGTGGATAACTAATGCCTTACTGGCAGATGAAAAAAGAGCAATATTAGAAAAGTATATTTGGACCAATGACTAAATAATCTAACACTGTCATATGTTATTTGACAAACAATAAATCCTCTCACCAGAAGTAAATCCCAAAAACTTGATAAGTGAGTACTTGCTTTCCTGAGTTTGTTACTCAGTCAGAACCATACCTTTCTCCATTCAGTAACAGAGACAGTAACAAAGAGTAACTGTTAAAATAGGCATTTTCTTAACCAGTTGTGGGATCTAAGATTAGTGTTTCTTTTGTTATTGTGGGAAAAGGTAAAGCAATCAACCAAACAACCATGCAGAAAAACTTGCATAAGGGCACACCTTTATTTAAACAATCAATGATCGTGACCCGATTACTAAAATGCCATGCGCTCCATTTAAAATCAGGAATTTTTAACTGGATGGTTTTCAGCTATCTTCCATGGCTATTATTGCCACATAACTTTCCTGGTGTGCTGTTTCCACATGCTTACTTATGCAGGCAGAAACTTCAGTGAAGCCATGAGCAACTTTGCTAAGTATAGGAAACTGAGGGTGTAGGTCAGAAAATGTCTATTTGAATAATAAAAATATGCTTGAGATGTGCATTTTCTAGGGGGAGTGCATTTTATTCCCTCCTGATACCTCTACAGTAAAAAGAAAAAAATAAAATAAGGCATTTTTCATTCAAGGCATTAATTTACAAATATCTCGAGAGTTTTCCCTGAACAGGTTGTGTGAATTCTCCTGATCTTGTAGGACTTCATTTTATCCCAGAAACTGTCTTGGAGAGTCACATATAATTATTTGATTTCTCCTCTTTGCTTAAGTGTTCAGTCATTGCAGGATGAGCTTTTGCCAAAGTGGATGAAAGGTTTATATTCTTTAAATGTGCTATGCAGCTGCTTAAAGCATGACCGGCTTAACCAAAAAAAGTAAGAGTTAGATTTCAAATATTTCAAACATTTTAGTCTTGCAAGCAAGAAGGAAGAGTTGTTCACAGTTAATCACTGAGTTTTCTGAAGCAAGCAGGTTTGGACTACTCTATCAGTATGATCACAGGAATGCCTACCCCTGCAGCACACTGTTTTGTTTCTCTTTGCATATTATTTCCTTCCTCCCTGCCATGTGTTCCTGTAATTATTTTTCATGGCAATTCTGAACATAAAGACAACATTTCTTTGGAAAACTAAAAACAAACCGAATATTATTTTTGGTTCTTGGCTACTGGAATATTTAACATTTTTGATTTTAAACAGGTACATTGCTCTTTGTCTTAACTCATAGGATTTGTGTTTAGCAAGCCAGGCTCTTATTTTTACAATTTCATTTTTATCAGAACGAGTGCATCTGTCATGTTGGAAAATGCTTTCATCTTGAGATTTTAAAACTTTCCTATATTTCAGCACATTATTTTCATGGCACTAGATCCAATTCTTTCTTCTTTTAAACACTTTTATCATAGTTGTCACTGGCAACAGAAACCATGGTCTTTAATCAGTCCTTCCAACTGCTGTGTGGTAAGTAGCTGGAATGGGCATATGATTTAGGCATCAGTAACTCAAGCAAATGTGATAAATTAACTGCTGATGTCAAAGTCTTTATTGGAAAATGTACAAGTTTTAATTGAGATGGGATAAATAGGAGCACATAAAATGTGGGTTACTGTGAAAGCTCAATCTGAACTTGAAACTAAACTCAATAGTTTATAATATTCAAAAATATTTCTCATTTCTATGCCGTTTTATATCTTTTTTTCCTATGATATAAAGCTTGTTGAGCTCTATGACAGCAGAGAGCCAGTGTAAGTAGTAAAAAACTAGGAAATATAGAAATGAAAATTAGTTCAGCATTAGGATAATGTTGAAGTACAAACCTTGAAATGTCCAGCAAACAGAAGTGAATTTTCTGCACTGATAATTATATTTGAATGGCAAAAATTAAAAAAAAAATATAACAAACCCTCCATACCGCATCTAGTTCCTTATTTAATGAATAATTCAGATATTCTCCTGAAGAGACAATTTCTAAAACTAAGTTTCCTACTGTAGAATGAGTTTCACATGTATCACAGAGATGCAGTGAAAAGAATATGCTAAGAGCGGAAATAAACTGTCTTTATTTTGCAGAGCATTAAGCAAGGTACAAAGAGATTTAAACCTAAAATTCTCTAATTCTGTATGTTCTTTTAAGTGCCCAGAGTACTTTGAATTATTTTTTTTTCTTATGAAAATGTAGTGTCTTTGGATGTACCTTTTTGCATTTCAGCAAATTCATCAGCATTTCTGTAAATCTGGATCTCAGCAAATGGATGCACAGAATGTCCAGTGATCAGCTGAGAGTTTAGTTTGCTGAAGAGAGCTCCAGTACAGAGGAGGTAAAGAAAAAATCAGTCAGGTCTTTGAGGAAGGCACTGAACTCCCTTAGCCATATGACCATTATTCTGCCTCCTGCAGTCCTGGGACGCATTTGGTGCAAACATTCCTAAGTCCTGTAACCAAGGGTGTAGTTATCCTACAGAGAGAAGACTACTGCAGTGAGTGACTCCCAGGATACAAATATTTCCATCTTGGGCATTGAAGAAGTCAGGCTTCCTCTGGAATGAGGGAGAGGTGCAGAAAAACTGAATGACACCTTGTTAGATTTGAATGCAAGAGTGGGAAGAGCAGAAGCTGTAGGAGATTGAAGCATGGAATTGATGAGATGCAGCACGGAAATAGTCTGAAGTTTGGTGATATTTTATATTGAAGTGAAAAGGGGTGTTCAGCTAACAAAGTGTAGCAACCTACTTGCTGTTTAGCCTGTCTTCTTCTAATCTTATCTCTTAAAAGTAGACAATTTTTAGTTTCATTCTACGTTAATGGGAAGTGCACTGCCCAAGGTCAGGAGGTGAACCCAGGTGTCCTGAGTTTTAGACCAGAGTTGTGTCTGATGGAGCACGGTTGGGAGCTACATACAGATGATTAGTTGCCAACTTACTAAACAGTACTGGGGCTGGCAGCCCAGTAATGCTGTGCTGTTATTCCAGGCTTAATTATCAGTTTGATGTAATGCCAGTAAATGAGTGTAAACTTCTAAAAAGATAGAGATTTTGTTGCATAATGCACTTTACTTTCTGTTTTAGCAAATTCAAAGTGAATTATAAAACAGACACTTGGTGTACAGGGACAGTTCCAGATCACAATTAATGTCCTATCTCATACATGCTTTTTGAGTAACAGTAAATTTGAGAGCCTGTAATCATTGGAGGCATACTCTGTTCAAAATTCAGATGAAGAGATAGATTAGCACTGTCATTTCATTGATTAATGCTCCCATTTGTTTGACTTTCAACGCTGAAACACAATAAATTAGATGATGCAAAGAGAGTAGTGCATTGTAGTTGCTGTATTTGTGGTGTCTGACTAAGTGCAGTTGTACAGCAATGCTCTGATACTGAGGAAATTCTGCAGTGTAATTCAAACGCCATAAATTGGTTTGAGTTCATTGTTTCTTCTTATGGCCAGGCTTTTCAAAATGAATGCTAAAACATTTCGGCAAGAATTTCCCCAGTAATTAGTATATTGTGTTTCTGTCTAAGTGCAGTTTACTAAACTATTCATCTAAAGAAAACACTGTCAATCTCTTCTGATGTGTACATGAATTTATTGATGTGCACATTAGGTAAAATATCCTGTCACCCAACTCTCTCTGAGTGCCATGGTATGCTTTGAATTTGCAATATATCTGTCTGGAAAAAAACCAACTCCCCTTCATTCTGCATTTTCAGTGTACTCTATTCCACATGTAGCACCTGTATGAACAGCCTTAAAATAATGCCTGAACTCTCCTTTACAAAGTCATTGAGAGCATTATCTTGACCTCCCTGGGACCTTTGTCATCCAAATGACATAATAACCAGAACAGCCTGTTCAACGTCTGTTGAAACTGACTCATCTGGGATGCTCTGTGGGCAGTTCCAGCCAGCTGAGATTCCCAGCTATCCTGTGAGGAGAAATGAAAGAACGTGGCTGCTCACAGTGTTTTGTTTTGCACATTTTACAACAGATTCATTGGACTTAATTGCTGTCAATCCTGATGCAACCAGGAATTTTGCAGCTGCCCAGGCATCAGGTTTGAACCAAGGGATTACGATGTCTAATGTCCTACAAAGGTGTGCAGTGGAGGTGTTACCAGAAGCCTTCTTGCTAGACATCATTCTCAGGGAATAGCCTCAAATAGCACATTAGTACTGCTGCTTGCAGTCTTCATTCCAGATCTCTTTGAGAAAAGAGGCCAGTGATACCAGATTCCTACTCTGGACATCTGAGCGAAGCAGTGCCTGGCAGCCTGAATATCTGAGGTGGCTGCGGAAAAGTCTGTCGCAGGTCTGCTCTGATGTGTCCTCTGCTGGATGGCAGCCTGGCTTCCCTGGCCATCCTGGACCTGCTGCTTCTGCTGAGTTGCCACCTGTCCTGCTCCTGAGGGCTGCTCCCTTGTGAGGTCTGGAAAGGCTTGATCTTTCATCCACTTCCAGGCTCTGCTTGTTTGCTTTTCCATACAAGAAGATTCTTATGCAAGAGGGTAAGCAAGTGTTTACACATGTTATAGTTGTAAATGGTTTGGGGTGTTTTTGAATTATGTTTTCTGTTCTTTGATAAATAATTCAAAGCAACAGAAATATTGGTGTCAATTTTCTCTACAAGTACAGGTCTTCCTAATATGCAGGAACTCCATCAATTTCTTGAGCTCTTTGGTTGGAAACACTAGACCTTTTCGTGGTGCCATGGTGAAAATTTCTTCGTTTCTGTGCAAGATTCAAATGTGTGACAAGAACTCATTTCAGCAAAAGGGTGTTACTGGAAGTGTAAAAATCTGACACCTTTTGCAAATATATTTTCATCAGCACTTTCATCCTCAAGATCTTCTGGTTTTGGTTTTGGGTGGGAGGATTCTTATCTTCCCACTATTCTGCAGCCGTTAATATTGCTCTAAAGCCTACAAAGTTAGTAGAACATTTATCACAGAGCAGGACATGATGACTTTTAATTCCAGTCCCAGTTTTTCTATCTTGGATCTTCTCCCTGGGACAATTACTTGCATACTGGTTTAGTGTAGCATTTTAATGGATTGCCTCCTTTTACCTTTCCCCTGCCTTCTTTATTTCCTTTCTGAATTTCTTTTATCTGCTCCTGTTTAGCTGGCTACTCTTCTCACAAGAAGGGCTATTTTTAAATGAAAATCCATAACAGTAGCTTGCGATTTGTAATTTAGGCAGAATTTATTCCATTCCCGTTAACTATGAATGGGTGTATCATGCATGTGTAATTGAACATAACTTGATCAGAGGAGCACTATTAAGTTTGCATTACATTTAGGTTTTGAAAGAGATCATAGCAGTGCTAATATTTTAATTTCAAAAGCTAAATAGAATGGCTATTAATCAATTCTGCATATTTTAATAAAGAGACAAATTAAATACCCTTGGACACGCTTTTGTTTTCATTTTCATAAGCTGTTATATGAGATTTCTTTCCAGTTAACAAAATGCATTTTTTTTTGTCCTCCTTGAAATAGCTCCTTGCAAGTCCTTTGTATTTGTGGCAGAGGTTATTTCTTGCCATTTTAATTTACAGCTTTTTAAAATAAATAGTCTGCAACAGCTTCTATATTGTTGATTCTTCAGGTAGCATGATAAATTGAATTTTTTGTCTGAAGTAGTCATATATCTATTTTTAAAATTCATGCTGTTTCACAGACATTTGTTGTTGGACCCCAAATATCTGGAGTTTTTGAGCTTTTTGTGCTTCCAGGCACAGACCCCCTGGAAAACACGGCTCTGGACCTGAAACCTTGGAGAAGGCTTGTAAATATAAATAATGAGTTAGAAATTACAAATGTGTAGTGTGTTAAATGTGTGTATTTTCACTGGGTGATGGGTCATAAATTTGAGGTTTTTATAGTATAGTGGTGGATATGGGACAAGATGGAGAATTTTGGGTGGTGTCTTTTTCTTTGTTCATCTTCTTCTTCCGTCTTCTTCATGGAACTCAGGTAGTAGCCTTTAGTTGGTCAGTCTAATGTCACTCTAAGGGTCATGGGAATCTATTATTGGGTCAAAAGAATAAATAATATAGGTGTTAAGCCTCTATTGGTTTGCTTAGCTTTAAAAGGCCTTGAAGTAGTCTCTGCTGGAGCCATTTTTCCTACTTCTAGCAAGGAGCTAGAGGTGCTGTTATACTTTCTGTAATTCTTTGATAAGATATAATACACATCCAAGCCCAAACACGAGAATTGCCTCAATCGTGTTTTTATTAATCCTGGCTCTGAGGGAAAACAGACGAGACTGATGACAAACCACTAATAAGTGGTGCAAAGCCCAGCATACACCCCCACAATTTGTGAAGTTCACTTTGTTCTGAGGGGTCTTTCAATCAAAGCTAAATACTCATCCTTCTGTCCCCCATTTTCACACTTATCTGTTAGCAGGACACATTAAAACATGACAATGTTCATAGCATAATGTGAAATCCTTCCACTATTTTCATGCTTCTCCTTAATATATTGTGGTTTCATTCCTTCCTGAACAAACTCTTACTTTCCAGAACTACATATACTACTTGTATAATGACACAGGGGTCGTTCTGTGAGAAAATGCGATCTTTCCAATTGTGGTTTCAGCAAAGGAATGAATTTTACTGTCCACCCAAGTGTAATACATCTGCTGTAGTGTGTCTGTCTTTTATTTATCAAGGAGTATTGGAATGGTTCAGCATTTAGCTGCAGGGCTTTTAGTCTCAGAACAATTTGTGTATGTATATACAGTGATTGAGTCTAAAGGAGAGCAATGCAGGGCACATTGAACACCAAAATCAGGCATCAGAAGCAATTGTGTTTTGGGTGGGGGAAACAGATACTTTACTCAGAATGTTGTTGAGAACTAATTTTTATAACAACTGATTAAGAATTCAGTCCTAAATTAACACACTGCAATCAGAACTCAGATCTCAGAATCTTAATGTGCTGCTGCCCATGAGTTAGACCTCAGCCAGGTTGAGTCAGGGGCAGGAGGTGCTCCAGGCACCAGAGCAGAGATTCTCCCACAGACCCTGGCGCAGACCATGGTGGGGCAGCTGTCCCCCTGCAGACTGTGGAGCTCCACAGGGGAGCAGAGATCCACCTGCAGCCCGTGGAGGACTCCACAGCAGAGCAGGTGGATGTTTAAAGGAGGCTGTGGCCCTGTAGGAAGCCCGTGCTGGAGCAGGGTCATGGCAGGACCTGTGGGGCAGTGGGGAGAGGAGCCCATGCTGTAGGAGGTTTGCTACAGGACAGGACCTGCAACCCTGAAGGGGACCCACAGTAGAGCTGCCTGTTCCTGAAGGAAAGAGACCCACATGGAGCAGTTGCTGAAGAACAGCCTGTGGGAAGGACCCACTCTGGAAAAATTCATGGGGAGCTGTCTTCCATGGGAGTGACCCCAGGCTTGAGTAGGGGAAGAGTGTGAAGAATCCTGCTGAGGAGGATGGAGTGGCAGAGACAGCATGTGATGAAGTGACTGCAGCTCCCATTCCCTGTCCTCCTGCACTGATGGGTAGTAGAGAATTCAGGAGTGATGCTGAGCCTGGGAAGAAAGGAAGAGTGGGCAGGAGAAAGGTGTTTCTAAGATTGGGGGTTTATTCTTATTATCCTATTCTGATTTGATTGGTGATAAATTAAATCAATTTTCTCAGGTTGCATCTGTTTTCCCTGTGGTGGTATCTGGTGCATGATCTCTCCTTGCCTTTATCTAGACCCACAAGCCTTTTGTCATATTTTCTCTCCCCTGCCCAGCTGAGAAGAGGATGACAGTGCAGCTTTTAATGAGTAGTTGTCATCCAGTCAGGGTCAGCCCACCAAAAATAGGAAGGTGCTTACCATTCTTAGAAGCCAACAATTGTATTTCTTTACATGTTTCTACCAAGAAATTATCCTGAATTTATTCAGAGTGCTCCTGTGCAATTCTATATTCTTTATTTCTGAATTACCAGAGTAAACACCAGTAAATTTAAAAGTGAAATGAAGCACATACTATTGAAAATGGGCAGAATACTAGCATATTTTAGCAAAAGTTCACAGTACAGAAGTGCAGCATTGTAACTAAAATGTAAATCTGCCAATTCCAGTTTTATCTCAAATATATGTTTACTTCATGTTTCAGATGCCCAACTTCCTGAATGAAAGGAACGATGTATATAGCATATCAATGTGCACTGTGTCTTAGAAAAGTGGCATTAGTTCTGTTACTTGACTGAAGTTTAATTAAAACACTAGAAACTAGTATTTTAGAAATTCCAAAATAAAATTCTTAAAGATATCCACAAATGCAAAAGCTACATGATACAGATATTGAATCAAAGATAGTTTAGAAAAGTTTTAATGGCATATTTTGTACATAACATGGCATTAAATGGTGTACATTTTGCAGGGAAAGTTGGGTGATTCCCTTTGTGGGCTTTCTTTTCATTTTAAATTCTATAAACTCTCCATCAGTTGCCCTTTTCATTGATTTATTGGACTGCATTGTTGCTATCATTAACAAAAGACTTTTTTTTTTCTACACAGGCATTAGCAAGCTCAGTTTTTGTACAAAAATTCAACTCTTTAGCTCTTTGTCCTTTTAAAATTTCTCTTTCCTCAGTTATTCCTTCCCCAACTTTTAGGTGACATATTGAAATTTAATGTACTATTTAAATTTAATGTAATATTGTCTTCACAAACGTAGTGAGACAGAACTATTTGATATGATGGCGCTCCACCTCCTCTTCCCTCTTACCCTTTTTTGTTGTTAATGCCACAGCTGACCTAGCCACACCTTGCTGTTGAAAAATGGTATCTGCAGCAGCCATTATATGCCCCTTGAAGATGACAGATAGCTGCCTTTCAGCACACAGGGGGAGACACTGTCCTAACCAATTTTCAGGGCACTGCTTCTACAGCGTTTATCACCAGGTGTCTTAGTTTTGCTCTGTTAAGTGGTTTGGGGTTTTTTTTTTCCTTCTCTGTTTTCTTGAATGCTGTGCTATTTCTTTTATCATCCTTTGCTGCCAGAGGCAGGGGGCCACTAAACAGCACAGCTCTGTGGATGAAAGCAGATCTGTGTGGAAAGTGCTTCATGAAGTATTGCTTCTGGCTATGTTTTTGGGTCCTGCCATGAGCCTGCTTGCTTCTCCTGAGAAGACCTAAATTTGACACTTGCTTCCTGAATATCTGGTTGAGGTGGGTAGCTTTTGAATTTTTTAAATCTATGAGATGTTCATCAGAACAAGTACCTTCAGTTTGTCTCTCAATTTTTGAAGCCAGTCTAATTGATTTTTTTTTAATTAAAGCATCAAATAAAGTCTGCAACAGAGGCATGCTGATCTCATCTATCTTCCTTCCTCCCCTGTCCCGTGCTCTTGTCTGGAGCGCAAGCAAAAAGAGCAGAGAGGGTGGAACAATCTGAGGAGTCCACATAGCTGGCAAGCAATAAAGATAATTTCTCCCTCTTCTTCTTCAACATTTAGTGAAGGCAGAGAGTTAGATGTTCTGCTAAGTCCTGGCATGACTTGGGAGAGCGCAGTGAAGAGTCCTTGGAGAAGAATTGAAGTTGAGGTTTAGTCAGAGTTTATGGATTACAGTCAGGGTCCAAAACCCTCAGAGAAGTTTGGGATAGGAACCAGGCAGGTGTGCAAATCGAAGTTTAGAAGGGACTCACATCACAGTTATATCAAAAAACATTTATATTACTTATATATGGAAAAAAGAAGGCCTGATTTGGAGGTTTGGGAGTAAAATAAAATGGTTAGCAGGGAACTGATAGTACTTGGCACTGTTGGCAGTACTGAAGTTGTGTCAGGCAGCCTTGTGAAAAACTGTGTGTGTGCAAAGCTTTTTAATATTTTGGGGCTGGCAGCAGCTCCTCCATGCCCTTGGCTGAGATGAACTGAGCCAAATGGAGCCCATGTCCCTGTGTGCCTGTGTTTGCTGGGATGAGCTGAGCCAAACAGAGCCCATGTCCCTGTGTGTCTGTGCTGCCCAGTGTTGTTAGTGAGGTAACCAGATAAATCTACCCTTTGCATTTCAGCTGTGGTTTGGTGGTCAACCTGGTTACCTGTACATGTCAATTCACACAGCATCCCCACGTGCTGGACAGGTGCAAGAGAAGAGTTGGCCTCCAGTGAAGAGCCCCAGCTGCACTGGGGCGGGATGCAAGGATGGGTGAAAGGCATCCCTCCCAAAGCCCAGGTGGTGACCTGGCAGGGAGCAGGCAGGCATCTCCACCCATGACAAGCACACTCACCCAGTGACAGGCTAGAGCACCTCCCGGCCTTGGCAGTGCCCATACATCGCCACAGGCAGCTGCTCCCAAACTTCCAGAACCTGCTGGAGCAGCAGGCAGTGAAAGGTGCATCCCACTGGCCCTCTTGCTCCTAGCAGTGCTCAGCAGCCAAGTCCTGTGTGGTCTCCATTGTGCTGCTTATGCCTCTCTGCTGTGTTTTGGGACTTTTCCATATGGACTGGGATGACACACTATTACATCCATGCAGCCAGAAGACCCTGGGTCTGACCTGCCTCCCTGCTGTTGTCCATAGTTTACAATGCCCATGAAGTATACAAATGCCCTCTACATCAGGTAGTGTGGGGGAAACTCCTAGGAGAGATGAAGAGCTTTTAAAATAAAAAATAAGAAGAATAACAAGATTTGGAGGTTCCATTACTTAACACATACTTCTGTGTCTTGAGTAGAAATGTTCTTTAAGACTGCAGAAAATGCTGTCCAAATAAATTGTGTTGATTGCTTCTCAGGCATTTAGTGTTCTTCACTCTTCAAGAGGTTAACAGACTGAAACATTTTTTCTGAGCTTCATCACAACTAGAGAAATCCTATGGACCTTTACATGTGAGAAGATTCATATCATAATTATTTTTATATGCCTCTGGGCCTTTTTTTTTTTTTGCAAGCACATTTTTCTTTATGTCTTTACTCATTTGTAGGGGCAAAAGAGTGGCACATTTACAGAAACCCCAATATTTTTCCCTTAACAGTGGTACCCATATAATAATATTTCTGTTCATATGCAATATTTTTGTGTGTATGCTGCTCTGAAGTACAGCCATGAGCTGACTTCTTGATGATGGACTTTGACTTCTGAAATGTGTGCCTTGTATTAGTCCTGCATAGATGCCTTCCTTTAACAATTCTGAATCAGATTAGTTTTAATCACTTGGGTGCTGCATATAAACTGGAATTGCAATTAGAGACTATTATTCAGTGTCTACCATAAGGTTCTTTTGTGGTTTAATTTGTAGAGAAAATCTGCATGTCAACTATGCTTTGAATATTGTGTAATTCATTATTTTCCTCAATGTAATTCTGCTAAACGCCATAAAAGTAGTCATTTTTATGATTTAGATTTTAATCCTTTTTTTTCCAATTATATTCAAGTCTCACCTTAAGAAACTTCATAATAATTTCAGCTATTAAAATTGCATTTTGCAAAATATAATTCCTGTGCTTTTACCATAACACATTACCTTTTTTATGTAGTTAGGGTTCTCCTAAATTTTATTTTCTCTGTATTTTGTTTAAGAAGAAATCTTGCTCTCCTCAATAGTCAAGACTATTCTTTCAGTGTTTTTCTGTACTGTAAATTCTTGAATCAGGCTCTTCTTTGAGAAGAACATCAAAAGCATAAGCCTCACTTAACTGATTCCAAGTCGTTTCTAAGGAGAAAGAAGTCTGCTTCTGATTTTGGCCATGTTGGTCTGAATATGGACCTCTTTTATTCCAATCAGGGATGCAGCTAAAGGGAGGATATGCCAAACTAAATGAAAATACTATCAAACCATAGGTTTCCTGTCTAGTAGTTATTTTTACTGGATAAATCCGAGTTTTTTGTCATGGGACAGTGTAATTTTTTTATGAATGGATTGGCTGGAGGTTGTATGAAAGATGTGGTAAAGAAAAACTAGAATTAATGAGGTGAAATGAGAAATAGTTTGATTGTCTAAGGCTGAAAAAAATAGTTTACTAAAATTTAAGTAGTATATTGCTAGAGATTTCTGCTGTCTTGTGCTGTTTTAGGGCAGTTTAAGTACAAGATAGGATTTGTGTGGGTTTTTGGCAGTTCTTTGTTGAGAAACAGGATTCCTGTGCTCCAATGAGACTATATCTGAGGATTTCCAGTGGTATCATCCAGCCACAGTACTGACTCTCTCATCAGTATTTATACTCTGTGTTACTGTTTGCAGGATTCTGCTGCACCTGGTAATGAACAAGGTTACATATTGTTTCTTTCTATTATCAAGAAAGCAATTCTTAAAGTTATGCAGTGGAACAGGAATTTATTGTCAATAAATTTACAAGTCAAGGTGCTATCAAAAGTAATTTAGCAGAGAGAAGCTGGCCTTTTTAGAAGGTGTCTATGACTTTTCTTAGTAGCAGCTTCCCATCTATGATGCAGCTGGAGTAACAGTAAATGGGGTTTATGGAGATCTACAGAGTAGAATGACAGTAGGACCAAGATTTGCTAGATTAAGCAAGGGAAAGCATTCCTGTATGCAAGACAACATGGATATTACTCCCTAGAAAACCTTCAGACTTAGAGGTGTATCTTCGAAGATGCTGAGGATTCTCTCAGAAGTCCTGTCAAGCTCCTTTCTGTCCTTGGTTTGATTTTTGGCTCTAAGCATAGTCAAAGCAAGTCTTAAACTCGGTGCGAGCATTTCTTTATGCAATAGGAAATATTTGGTTGATATGGTGACTTTAGTAAGTCTATAGCCCTTTCCTTGAGATACCATCCAGATTATGGGTACCCAGAAGGAGCACTGATACATGGATTTTGTCCTGGCCATTTGGCTGAAGATGAATGAAAGCAGTGTCCTCACATTCACAAAGTCTATTTTGAGATTTAATTTAAAACATTGGCTCCATATAGTTTCTTGTGTGCACATTGCAGTATGTGTACTGTGAGGTCAAAGTATGGCTTCTGGTTAATAAACGCAGAGCAGGAAACCCTCCTTTTATGCTTCTCTCTGTGCATTTTGTTCTTTTCTCCATCAGAGATGATCTCAGTGATTGCTTTCATGTCTTCTATTGGCTGCCACAGAGCAAATCTGAGTTGTATTTTCTAGGTAGTTGCAGTCAGCTCAAAACCTGTCACTCTATTTCAAATATCTTTACTTTTTCCATCTACAAAACTTTATTTTATCTTTACTTTTATTTTTAGAAGTCAGTGTTGTTTGCTGTGTAACTCTCCAATCTCATAAGGCAGCTGTGTGAAGACTAAAACAATGCTGAACTGCGTGTCCTTTATGGGGCTTGTTTGGGGGACATTTTTTCTTATGCAACCTTGCAAGTTGTTTTTTTAAATTGTCCTTCCCCTTCAAGGTTCAAATGCAATTTGTTTAAGAGACCCTCTGCCCCATCACTCTTGAGGCTTGCTCTCCAATTTCCTAACCTCAGTGTTAAATAATTAGTTTTGGAAGGCTGAGCAGGAAATAAAACTAAATTAATATATGCAGTTGAATGGTAGCTTTGTGCAGTTCCCCTTCTGCAATTAGAAAATTGTCTCAAGTGCTGGTCTACCAAAGGTAATTATGAATAAAAGGTTGAGTTCTCTTTTTTAATGAGTTCTGCCTGATGCTGAGAAGAAAATCTAGTCTGGTACAGAGTATATTCAATAGTGCTAATTAAACCATTCTTCCCACTTACTTTAAATCAAATTAGTTTGATCCAATTGAGAAACTAATGTTTCACTAAGGCAGCTCTTTAAGACTTAACAAAATAGTTCCGTGTCACCTTAAATGAGTGGGCTTTTTTTGTGAAGGGACTACCAATCTCCATTGAGTGAAATGTAGCTTTCCTTATTTTCTTTTTCTTAGTGTTATAAGTGAAACACTTGAGTAGCCTCTGCTACTCAAGTGTGGTGATACCAATTGGAATTCTAGGTGTGTTGCATTTTCTCCCCATTTTTGCATAGAAGAACTGTTTTTTTATTTTATTAGAAGGAAAATGAAAAAAATCAAGCATTTTTGGTGCTCGTTCCTAACTCAGAGGCATGACTTATTTTAATCTACTAACAGGAAAGTAATAAAAACTTTATTATCAGAACTTCAGGGGATGACTTATTGAAGGCATCACCCTGAAAGCTCTTCAGGGTGTTAAGGACCAGAAGTTAAAATGCTTAGCAGTGTTGGATTTTTTTTTTTTTGAGGCAGTTAAACCCAGTCGTGTACTGCTTACCGAATTTCACTGGTTTGATGGGATTTTGCAGCATGAAGTATTTTTCTGTTATGATTATGGACATATTATCAGGAAGTGGATTGTTCGTATCAGTATCATGGACAAAATTTGCCTTTATTGCTACTCAGACCTGCTCAGGCATATTGGTTTCAGCTAGAGGTGCTGCATTAGTTTTTAAGGTACACTGTGTTGATCTGGATGTTCTGCTTTGGGAGGACATGCAATGCTTTTCCTGCTGAAGTTGTATGAGTGCATATCCACATGGTTAAAACTCCTTTCCCCTCTGCCCAACATCACTGGAGAAAAACCCTCTGGTATGATAGAGGGGGGAATTTTGTACCTGCCTGTTCACTAGTGGGGCTGACACCCGGGGTGTGCTCAGTATTTGGGACGGTTTGGGCCTGAGGAGGTGCCACTGAGGATCTCTGTCGATGCTGGGAGAGCTTCATCTCACCGCAGCTTCTGTTTCACAAAGGCAGGCTGTGAGCTGTTCTCTGTGTGTCCTGTGAGCTCCAACCAGCCCGGATTCCAGGGCCAGCCAGCAGCTGAGAGAAACCTTTGAAGGTCCCTGGCTTTTGAAAGCTGGACTTTGTGTTATAGCAGCTGCAGTTGGGGTGAATGAATTGAGTTAGCTCAAAGCTGCTGAGCTCAGGTACTGTCAATATTACTGCTGAAGCAAGAAAACCGCACGATGGAAACTGGTTAAAAACTCTACCCACTGAGGTTGGCTGTTTCTTGCTGTGGCTGCATTGTCAGCAGTACTGTACCCAGGCTCTGCATTTTTGACTTATCAGGAATGTTTTTGTGAGCTGTGGTTACAGCAGTGAATGCCACACATATTGCTCCTTGAAGGAGCAGTATAGTGTCATAATGAATACATGCTGAAGAATAAAGAGCACTGGAGACCTAATTCTGGAGTAAGGACAAACTAGTTGCATTGGTACTACCTGATACGATCTGTGGTTTTGATATCCATTTTGATTCTGAGGCACAGGAGAGTGTAATGCTGATTCTTGTTTTGAACAGCTTTCTTGAAGACTTGAGGGTTGTGCCCATGGTAGAAAATAGAAAGGAAAAGGACCATAGTGCATTTATGCATTCACAGCACACTGTCCCTGACCTCTCTTATCCTGCAGACTGTACCTAATCTCCCACTGTCTGGGAGGATATTAATTGACAACTGTTGATGGAGTATACATGTTAGCAATTAAATGTTATGGATGGGTGTAGGCTGGTATTTGAGCCTTTGCCTTGCCTTTAATTTATTGATATAAGTACATGCAGAAAATTCAGTACCTTTTTATGAGTTCTGAGTATTCTCTATGAGTTCCCAGGATTTTTCTATAAAACATTTTGTAATTCCACCACAAGTGGGCTTTTTTATTCCTTTTTTCTCTCAATATGTTGCTTTATATACTACTGAAATCAGCACGACTGAATGGCTGCAGCAGCAGTACTAAGTAGCTCATTAGCTTTGTTAAAGATGAGTGGTTTGATTTAAGTGCAATGATTAAAAAGAAAACTGTTTTGCTGAAGGAGATAAGGTGAGTCCTACAAATTATGAAGTTTACATCCCAATTTTTAATTTTTTTATTATTTGAAAACATTGACTAACGACAGAAAAAAAACCACTTAAGCCTTTGGCATAATAATGGCATATGCAGATATTAAATAATGTGCATGGTAAGAGGCAGACTTTTTAGCTGAGAGTTTGCCAGGATGGGCATCATATCCAGGGGTTTCCTTTATAGTCAGGAAGAAGAAACCAAACACAATGATATGTGTTTACTATTTGACAGTTGAAATGCAATGCTGTGCCACAGGTTTTTTTGAAAGACATGAGCAAAATTCAGTATCTTGTTACTTTCTTACAGATTTAAATGAACTTTTTGATTTGCAGTTGATTTTTATTTAGTTGATTTTTATTTGGTGGCAGACCCTTTTCAGTCTCATTTAAAAAAAGGTAAAAAAATTATTTCATGGGAGAGCTGCCGAAAAGTTGACAGAATAATGTTCATGATTCTTTTCTCTGAACAAATATTAGACACTTTTGGCACTCCTGTGTTGAAGGTGCGAAGACTGTAAAAACAAAAAATATGTTTAATACATTTATAGAAGGGGAATGGCATTCCATCCTACTCCCTGATTAAAGTCTAGGCTGCATTCTGACTATGGAAAACTGCCTTTCCATGTTGATTGGTAGTTCAGTAAATGCTTGCTGTTCCTGAATAGGTGAAGAATTATTCTAAACAACTCCCATTTTAGGTAATATGAAGGGAGATTTTATGGTTTTGGATTAGTCCGTACTCTTATTGGTTACATTTATTCAAGAAGCTTCATGAACAGAGGGCATACTCCATTATTCTGAAAAGCAAATTGCACTTGTCAGTGTGACTTTTCTCACAAATTTTCACAAAATCATGAAATTTTTGTTTGGAAGTGGCTCCTGGAGGCCATCACAGTCCATCCTTCTGCTTGAAGCAGGACTGTTAGCAAGTCTAGATCTGTTTTGTCTGACAACCTTGAAAAACCTCTGAGGCTGGAGATTCCGCCTATGTGAATAATATACTGTAGTGCTCAACTATCTTTCTAGTGAAGAATTTTTTCTTTATGTCCTTCGTGAATGGCAGAGCCCCAAACTGAGCACAGCTTTGCTGACATGCTCTCTTCAGTGCAGGAGCTCCCTTGACCTGCTGGCTGCACCTTCCTCATGTGGCCCAGTGTTGGCTTTCCAGCTTCCCAGGGAGACTGCACCATGGCCCATATTCACATTGGCACCTGCCATGGTCCCTGGTACTTTCAGCAGGGCTGTCAGTCAGGCAGCCACTTCCCAGCTGTACTGCATGAGGTTGGTCTTCCCTGACTGCAGAACATTGCAGTTCTGCTTATTAAGCTTTGGGAAGTTCCTGTTGCTCTAGTTCACAGGTTTCTCAAATTGCTGTGAATTAAGACTTTACCACTCAATGTATTAATGTTTCCTCCATGTGGTACTGTCCTTGCATTTTCTATTAAGTGCATTCTTCCTTATGACCCAGGTTGCTGCTGAAGGCGAGGAACAATGTCAGACCCAGAACAAACTCCCCAATTTTTCTCACTGTGTTATTGACTGTCAGCTGAACTTTGAGCCATTGATTACTGTGAGCCACGTGCCCAGGTATTTTTCAATATATCTAATAGTTCAGTCTGCCCATAGTTTCTCAGCTTCCTGAGCTTCTGTGGAAGATTGTATCAAAAGCCTAATGAAAGCCAAAGTGGATCATAACTAGTGCTCCCCCCTGGTCCATGCAGCTCATAATTTCATCACAGAAGGCAATCGGGTTGGTCACAGATGATTTGCACGTGGTAAATCTCTGCTGATTATTCCTGATTAACTTTTTGTCCTTCACATACTTGAAAATCTATTTCATCTTAATATTAGGTAGTGCAAAAAGTATATCATCTCTTTGAGACAAAGGTGCATGAATGCAATGTTCTACTGGCAGTAGCAGAGGTATTTCATGTCCAGAGGAGAGAAGCAGGGATAAGATGCTTTATTGTTACAGATAACTTCTTTTTGAATGAGGAACAGAGAAAACTGCATATATGCTAGAGATAAGACATTGTTTGGCTAAGGTAAGATTTATCCAGGAATAAAGCGATGCCTTAGGATACTTAGCTACCTCTGAGGAGAGTTCTATGAGCAATATGAAGTCTGCATTTATAATTCACTTAGGAAACATTATACTACATGGGAGATACAGAAGAATTCGTTGACATCTCAATTATAATTATAGTCCTTGAGTTGTGAAGGCAAATGAGTAAATCTCTAGATCTTTAATAAGAACAATGATAATTTTCTCTATTTTAGGTGAAATATTGGCTAGAGATCATGAAATTAAAAGTTAGTCAGTTGCTGAGTAAATAATTTGGCACTTCTGGTGAGAAAGTATAACCCTTTCTGAGGGAGAAATATACTGTCTCAATATGAAAGTTGTAATTTTATTCTGTAGTATATTTAAAATTCACCTTCCCAAATAACTTTAGGGAAACTCTTAAGTCCTTCCTCCATACTGTTTATTTAATTTCTTTTTTACTTTCTCATATGCCTGTATTAAGGTGAGCAGGAACTATCATTCAGAATGTATGAAGAAAAATGCACAAATGGGTATCAAGTCCCAGGTAACATTTCAAATTCAAAAAAATCGTGATCTACTCTGCTATTAGAGCATTTGACAATTCCCACCTGGGGATCCATAGCACTATTTCCAGTTGCTCTACTCAACACAGCTACATATGCTGAGATATGTTTCAACAAGTTAAAAGAAAGTAAGCCACTGAAAGTTTGCCTGAGACCAGTTCCATTTTGTTTTCATAGAATACATGTGTCTTCGCTTTAGCCATCTTCTGTCAGACTTTCACAGTCCTGGGACTTCCCCAAGTTTTTAAGGAATTCTTAGTGTATTTTTGCTGCTTTTCAGATGAGACAATTGGTTTCTCTTGGTATTTACAGATAGGGAAGTCACTAGATGCCCTGGTGTTTTGGTTTGTTTTGGTTTGTTTTGGTTTGGTTTGGTTTTAAATAAGGGTTTCGGAAGGGGAGAGAAATTTACTTTAATAGAAGAGTGAGTGAAAAATTTCTCTGCATATGCTGCTTTTCCTGGTCAAGCCTGTTCTACCTGACCCAGCTTGAGCAGAAGGATTTGACTAGACATCTTGAGAGGTTCCTTCTAACCTTAACACTTTTGCAATTCTGTGATGCAACTGTGATTTCCCATTTTGATTGGTCATAGAGGTTGTATGATGTAGCATACTCTGGAAAAGATGTGCTTGCATGGAGTCCAAAGCCTTAATGCAAAGAGATTTTGAGACCTTCTATGCTGGACAGAAAATATAATCACAGCATCACAGGATAACTGATTTTGGAAGCAGCCTAAACAGGTCTCTAGTCCAACCTCATATTCAAAGTAGGATCAGCTATGAGCTCAAACCAGATATCTTGGAATTTTATATACTTTGTATACTTAAAAATCTCCAAGGAAGGAGACTGTACAACTTTTCTGAGTAACCTGTTCCTATGACTGTCTGCCCTTGTGGTGAAAAAAAAATTCCCTTCAGCCAGTCTCAGTCTCTCATTTGAAATGCCTGCTGTCTCTCTTCTGCCCATCATGCGTCATTTTGAAGAACCTGTCTCTGTTGTCTCTGTGACCTCCGTGTAGACATTAGAAGGCTGCAGCTAGGTTCCTCTGATGCCTTGTCTCCAGGCTGAACAAGCCAAATAAGCTCAGTTTCTAATAACGGGGTGAATTCTCCAGACCTCTGAGTGTCTTAGTAGCTGTCCACTGAACTCTGCTGAACTTGCTCCAGTTCATTAATGTCAGTATTGAGGGGGAAAAATTGGATGCAGTATTTGAGATGTGGTCTGTGAAGTGCTTTTGTCTACTTTCTATGATAATACAACCCAGGATGCCGTGACTTTTTTTTTTGCTGCCAGGGTATATGCTGGCTGTCTGCCCAGGGTCCTTTCCAGTACAGCTGTTTCCCAGCCTGTCATTCCCCTGCCTGCCTTCATGCAAGGGCTCATTTCTTCCCGGGTGCAGGACTTTGAATTTTTCATTTTTGAAATTAATAAAGTTCCTGCTGGCCTATTCCTCTAGTTTGTCTAGATCCCTTTTAAAAAAGTCCTGCTCTTAAGCATATCAGCTCCTTCTCCTTATTTGATGCATGTGCAAACTTGATGAAAGTGTGTACAACCACTTACCTCCAAGTCACTGATAAATATGCTAGAAAGGGCAGGTTCCAGGATAGACCTCTGTGGTGCTCCACTTGTTGCTAGCCTCCAGATACAGTAGGGTGGGCTATCTACTGTCTCCTGGGACTGCTCATTCAAGCAGGTTTTCTCATATCTAATTGCCTGCCAATACAGATCATAACATCATAAATTGCATACAATAATATTGTGAGTCAAGCATATCTCTGAAGATGAAAATAAATGACACTCGCTGCTCTCTCTTCATCCCCAAATCTAATTTTATCCCAGATGACAATCTACACTACATAGATGGTAACCTTATCTACTTCATGTGCCCAGAAACACTCTTGAAAAAGACTTGCTTTGTGATTATTTTCTCCAGAAATCAAAGTGAGACTTCAAGTTCCCTGGGCTTGCCTTTTGACTTTTTCAAAGAATGATACAACATTTGCCCTCCTCCAGTCCTGCGGGACCATTTGATCTCTACGAGCTTTCAAAGAAAACAGAGAGCAGCCTTGCAAGGATACAGCCTGCTGGATCCCATGAGCTTCTGGGGGTTGAATTCTCTCAATTAATCCTTGAGTCCTAATGGGCTGCTGGTAGATCTCCATGATCCCTTTCACTAATCACAGAGGTATGGTAGGCCTCAGTGAAGACTGATACAGATGACATTAAACACATTGACCTTATTTGTGCCGGCTGTTGCTAAATCACCCGTCTCGTTCAGCAGCCCTCATATTCCTTGTTCAGCCTTACAGTTATTTTTCTACTTCTAGGCTCCAATGAGACCTTGCTTTTCACTGAAGCCACTGTAAATCAATGCATTTCTTACACTAGAAAAACAAATAAATGTGAGGACCTGTAACAAGATGTTACAGGGTTTACAAGTAGCACATAAAATTTTATTAGATAGCTGTGAAACTTGGAAAATGTAAACCAAATCTGCAATGCGCTCCTTGTTTACAGTTCTTGCTGTATTGCTGTTCTTGCTGTATCTTGATGGTATTGTGCAAGCTGTGGTGGCCCTAGGGGTGCCAGAAGCCTTGACTTCTGAAAAAGCCTTTTCTGGAAAAAAACTGTTACCAGGTTCTGCATCTTCTGCCTTAACAGAGGACACTTCTGAAAATATCTTCCAGTCTTGTTTGACTGGTACTTTCTACCACCTGAGGCATATGCTAGCTGTTAGTGTAATGTAGGGAATCTACAGCATTTCGTATTCCTGCTTCTCAGTTTAGCCCTGTGCTGGGAAAGGGATGGAATCCAAACCCAGGAGAACTTGCTGAAAAGCAGCATTTAGTGCCTTCAAACCTTAGACCTCCCTCTTGACTCCTTCACTTTCTTTGATGATGTCACACGTTTTGCAGTGTTAACTACAGTCCTGGTACTGTAAGCAAAGGCTTTTTCTTAAACAGGTCAGCTATCATATTACCTTTTTAGTACCCATCTCAATAATACAGAGACATCTCAACCTCTGGCAGGAATGATGAAAGCAGATGGGCTGTACAGCCTGGCCTTTTCAGCTTTGAAAATGCTTGTGACCCCTGTGCTATGAACTACCATGCATCTCTCCTGCCCTTCTGATGGCAGTGTTTAACAGGAGATGGAATAAAGACAAGCCTTGTAGGATATCTCCATTGCACTGTCCTTGAATGCTTAACACTCCGTCTTCATCCAAGCTAGATAAAAGAAATATTTTTTCATTGGGAACCTCTGATGGGCCTGTTAATTTGCAGTGTTAAGTGATGTGTTGCTCACAGAATAACTTTGCGAACCATGGATTTACTGCCTGTGTGAGCAAATGGGTTCGTGATTCTTCTGAACTCTACTCATCTTGAGACAGAGGTTTTCTTTCCTTCTCACCCTGTTTCCTTCTCTCACCTGTCTCTCACTGTACCTGTTTGGTACAGTGTGCCTGATTCGGTCCTCTGGAAATAAAAAAGATGAGACCCACCAGTACAGAAATCTTTTTACACAGCTTCACAATAAGGCCTTCTACCTATGACTAGACTTCTGAAGAAGGATAAGCTATGCCTCAAAGGCACAGTGTCCCTGCAGTTTCTATTGATTTCAGCAGTATTTGTGGGTGCTCAGCAGTTTTGTTCTGCTTTCTGACTGTACGTGCATGGGCTAAATCACACTCAGTTGCATAATGAGACAAGCTATAGAGGCAAAAATCCCCAACCCTTTTTGCCTTAATATTTTCTTTCAAATGCAAGTGAAGAAAGGTCTGGATTAATTCATGGAGAAGCTGCAGAACACCCAAGAGCATGTCTTGATTCATTTGTTTTAGAACAGTTAGATGTAGCACAACTCGTGGAGAATGACATTGAAGTGGGCGGCTTCTAGGCAGCCAATACTAATTTTTCGCTAAATGCTCAAAATTATGCACATTTGTACTATCTTTATTAGCTGTATGCAGTGCATTGGATCAGACTCCAATGTGAGGATTGCAAAAATATCTCCAGTGTTTTTTCCATTTTTATTTGTTATTATCTCTTAATCTTAACAAACAATGCAACATTTTTTGAGACACTTCCTTATTCCTCTTCCCCTGTGCCTCACATGCCTTCTGGGCTCCTTCCCCATCCCTTATAGGTTTAGATATTTAAATGATGAAGTTCAGAAGCCTGATAACTTCGTCATTGTTGAGGCAGAAGTTATTGTAAATATTTATGCAAAGTACTGTAAGGTAGGGTCTATGCTCTCACCGCACTGTCCATTTTGTAGCTTAGATTTGAATAAAGATATGCCTGAACATCAGCTATGCACAAAGGCCTCAGTCTGTGTATAAATACAAGTCTTTGAGTGCTCAGGATTTGTTATTTTATTTGTTTTGGGTTCTTTTTAATAACAATAAACTGTGAGTAAATAGTTTCTGAGGTGCCAGTCTGATTTCTGCTGGCACCAGAGTGTTAAGTGTCTTTCAATCGAGAGCAAAACTTTGGCAGCAGAAGTAATAAATGTGCTGTGGGTGTCTAGTAATAATCAATTAGGTGCTCATGCTGCAAAGTTTTCTTCCTAAGGCCCTTCAGCTGTGGCCATAGCTTTTTTATAAAAAAACAGGTTTCTTCCAGCCAGAAAGAGATTTTAATAGAGAATTTTACATGTTGTTCTTACACTGTTTCCTCTGAGTTTTCTCTTCTTTTTCATCAGTGTATTAATGTTCAAGGAAGCCTTTTTCCTTTTTTTGAGCATGTCCACCATGTTCTGCACTTAATTCTAGTTATCTGCCTATTACTGATTAATTTTCTTAATGATTAGGGCTGCCTGGGAACAAATATTGTATTTTTAAGACTTTATCAGACCTGATGAATTTAATGAAAAACACTGAGAGTCTGTTTTTTCTTCCTTCTTGGCTGGACAGGTTCTCTGCTATTTTCCATCTCAGAAAACTTGATCTAGTTCTAGTTTCCAATCTAAAACTGGGGCCTAGAATCATGTACGTCTGCCTTAATATAAAATGAAGTCTATTTATTTGGTTTATTTTTTCTTATATGGTAGGTTGACCCTGTCTGGAGGCTAAGCCTCCACCAGTCACTTGCTCATTCAGCCCAGCTGTGGGGGGGAGAGAATCAGAGGGGCAAAAGTGAGATAACTCAAGATAAAGACAGTTTAATAGGTGAGACAAAGCTGCAAGCAGAAGCAAACCGAAATAAGGTGTTCACTCACTGTTTTTCATCAACAGGCAGAGGTTTAGTCATTTTGCAGGAAGCAAGGCTGCATCATGCCTAACAGTTCCTGGGGAAGATAAATGGTGTAGCCCCAAAGGTTCTCCTTTCCCTCTCCTTTTGCTGGACTTTTACTGGGGAACACATCATTATATGGTTTGAAGTATCCCTCTGGTCAGTTTGGGTCAGCTGTCTTGGCTGTGCTCACTCCCAGTTTCTTTCACACCCCAGCCTACTTGTCAGCAGGACAAGAGTGAGAAGAAAAGGGAAAAAAAACCACAAAACCCCCTCGATGCTGTACAAGCAGTACTCAGTGATAGCCAAAACACTGGTGTGTTATCTGTTTTAGCTTTTAATCACAAATTCCCAAACTCAAAACACACCACCATACAGGCTGCTGTGAAGATAATTAAATCAATCCCAGCCAGGCCCAGTACAGCTTATTAAACTTTTGAGTCAAATAGTATGTGAAGATGGATTTAATTAAGGTATTTTTTGTCTGATCCATAATCACGGGTAATTTCAATTGAAATCAGATTTTTTTTATTTTTTATTTTTTTTAATTAGCATGTATATTTTATTTTGCTCTAGATGGTTGAGAAATGTATTTTTTTTAACTGAGTTTAATTTTAGAACTGCTGGGAAAAAAACATATAAATTTTATTGTTCCTTTCTTTATTGACTGAGTTCACTAATTCAAACATACTGTTAAATAGATGTGGATCAAAATTCATCTGCATTCATCATAGGTCAGGGAAGCTATGGATTTTCAGGCCTTAAAAATGCAAAGATGTCTTTCAGTGCTGGAGACTCTTGGTAAAGAGATCTCTCTGCCAAACTGAGGTAATGAAGTCTAGTTCTGGAAAGATCCTGGTTTAGTATTTCCTTAATTCAAAAGTTCTCAGCAGGTGAAATAGAAGAAGAGAAGACAGATCAACAGGATTTATTGGGGAAGAGAGTAAAACCTGAGCTTTGGAAGAAAGTAAAATACCATCATTTGAATTAAAATATTAACTCCAGTGTAATTTTCCCTGGATTAAATTCATCCCGCATTTAATTCATGCATCATTCTGACTCTCTTGTATGCCCTTTATTTAGGGATATATAGTTTACTTCCATGGCTTTTAGATTTTGGAATTAGAAACCTCCATATCCTGAAACAGGATTAATACTATCTCTAAGGGAATGCCTAGCAGGGCTCTCTGTGAGCAGATGACTTGGCAATGTTTTGCTTTCTAGATGATTTTGTGGCTCACAAACTAGAGAAGCAAAAATGGACTCTAGTATGAGCAGGTCACCAACAGGCTGGGGCACAATTGTTTTTTTGATATCTGGAATATGTGGTAAAATCACAATACCATTTCACATTTGTAGATCAGAATATATTAGTATTGTGTCTCTGAAGTGGGGAGAGAGAGAGAACTGGCCATCTTTCAAACCTATCCAGAAAGCCACAAGTAGTGTCAGGGAGAGAAAGTGCTGTTACACTCTCTTCGGCTTGATTTCATTAGGTCTTTTATTATGGATATGAGCTACTGCATCAGCAGCTGAGCCAAAAAACAGGTGTTGTGGAGGGAAGTAAAATGAGTCAGTTTACATCAGCTGTGAAGGTAGTTAAGTCTTCTTACTTCACTAAAGGTTGGCTTCTGCTTCTCAGTAAAAAACTGAATAGCTGTTTAAAAAGTTAGAAGTTTTCCATAGCACTAGCACTGAAGAACTATAAGCAGGACAGTTTCATCAATTGAGTGGATATTTGTAAGTATTATGGACTTATTTACTGGACTTCTGCAGATGAGAATTTATTTTTCTTTCCTTTCTGTAAGACAATGAACATTTTACAAATTTGTGGTTTGTTATGAGGAATATCCCATTAATATGATTCTAGTTTTGAAGACATATAACTGGGGTGTTATTTGGTTTGATGATGTAATTGTTGTTGTTTTTCAGAACTCTTTGTAAATAATTGAATCTGGATTTTGGGGTGCAAATTCTGTATAATTACTCTTCCTTAAAAGATTAGTTGCTTAATTTACCAGAACTGGTAGCATTTTGTATCCTCCTTTTACATTAACTCTTGATGATTAAATATAAATTTGAATTCCTTGTATGTCCAAACTTATGGTTTTGAGGTGCTTTTTATGTTATAAAATGGAACATGTGTTCTGAACTTTTTAAAAGCTTAAGAAGAGTTTCTTAAACTATTTCTATATATTTTGACAGAAATTCCCCAAATTTTCATTGGTAATTCACTCTTAGTTTCAAGTCCCTTGTCACTGAGAACTTGGGAACTCTCCTGAAGTTTACCTTCTCTAGTAAAAACATCCCAAATTCTGTATATTTGGTAGCTCCAATAGTGGAGTGTATTGGCGTAAGTCATAGCTTATTGCAAAACAATAACATGGAGCAGAGAAAATTTGAATTATTTTCATACAACAATTGAACTATATAGATAATACAAAATGTCAGGTAAATACAAAATATAAAGGTTCCCATAGTAGTAATTGCTTGGCTAAGCTGAGTGATTTAAGTAACATTGTTGCTATAGTAATACATGCATACAATTATTTGTGAAGCGTGTTCAGTGTGGTAAAATCGATATTGCTCTGGGAACAGTAACCTTGTATTATCTTGACCTCTGCATATTGAAATGTTTGCCTTTACTGTTGCAGTAAGTCTGTTATAACTTTCTTGGACTTAAAAAAAAGAAGAAAGTGCTGCAGTGGTGGAACAGTGGTAGGGAGCGGAAAAACCCAGCTCAGTAGGTGACAATTATAAACCTTAACAACAATGGAAGTAAACGAGGCTTTAATGCTGTAGGATTGTGTGTGTTGTGTTGATGTTGATTTCTTACACAGTAGTTCCCTGATAGGTAAAACCATGTTGCACATGAAACACACAGGTCAACAAGAAACTCTGTGAAATTATTTTTTTATATGGTGATAGATGTAGTGAATCTCCTGGAATCTCATAATTTTAAACTGTGTCGTGACAAATGTCCATCCTTTTTCAGTGATACTTAACTAAATTACTGAACTGGATATGGGATGTCTAAAAGTCGATAAGAAAAAAGTGTTAATAGATTTGCTTTCAGCCTTCTAGCTGTGGTTCACACAAATTTTTGTAGGGTCTACATTTGTATGACCTACCCAAAATTGTGTTTGTATTACTGCGCTCTTAAGTGTCATAGTTTTCCTAATGGTTAATTCCATGACCTTAGATATGTTGGTTTTACATACTGGATATACTTTGCCATTCACTCAATTATTTATGGAAAGAAGTAGTTTTCAACCTGAAAAATAGCGCAGAACATTTCCCTAAACTCATCAGTGGACAATGTTCGTTACAGCTTTACATTTGCTAGTATAGGTAAGATAACATTCACCTTTTTGTCTTCAGGCACAGGAGCAAACCAGAAATACTTTACTGGGTTGGTTTTGGTTTGGGTTTGTTTTTTTCTTTTTAATAGAAAAATCTCAGTGTTCAGGGACTTGTCAGCCTGTGTGTTTCCCTATCTTCTCTCCATTTTTGCTGTACTTATAAAACCACCTTTTTTGCACAAATAGAAGAAGCCATCATGACACAGGTATCAACTGTCATGTTGATGACTGCTAAAATAGAGTTCAGTACCTCAGTAGTTTAAATAATATTGATTAAATGAAAGCCAGCCCTGTACTTTGAATATTGTCACAGTAATTTAGACCTTTAGAAATGTGCAGGGTGAGTGGATATGTAGGGTAGAAAATGGCATTAGAATAGTGACTCTTGAATTTTCAAACATTCAGATGCAGACCACAAATCCTTTCCCACATGCTACCACAGATCCAGAGTTCAGAGCAAAATCAGCATTTGTGGTCTCTGATTCATCTTTGCTTTCTGTAACAGAGAATCCTCTCCTGTGACAGACATCCTTTCCTCAGGGGGAGGATCCTAATATGCCATAGGTGACCTTAAAGTCAGCATTCTTCACAAGGACAAGAGCACGTGTTGCTGGACTTACAATTTCATTTTGAAAAAAATCCATGCAGTTAAAGCAGGGAGAAGGGAACATCTCATGACTGCATACAATTTAGATGTCTTAAACCTTTAAATCTGAAGACATATGCTAGTTACTTCACCTTCCATTGAAAACCAATGACCATTAGTGGATAATGAGCACAGAAGCCAGTTTTGGGGCAGGAGCTGGAAGGAAGCTGCGTTTGCCCTCTTTTTTTCTGCACTGAACACACCATTTTCTTCCATGTTATGTCTTGGCTTTAGACTTTAACTATTTCTTTGCTACCAATAGCCTTTGTTTCACAAAGAAAATATCTGGCCTTGCTTTTGAAGTTGCTTTATGCAATAGCTGGCTCTGCTCTGTGTAGAGGACAGAGCTGAGGCTCTAGTTTAACTCAGGATAAAATCATCCTTTTTAGGACAGGCAGAATGTATTCAAAGGCCACCAGTGCCTATTGCATAATCTCTCACAAATTATGAACAAGTTTCTTGTAAGTGGTAAGGAAATCCTCCAATGAACTCTTCGGAGAAAGGGGCAAGTGAATGAAGTTACAGTGACACATATAAAGCTTTGCAGTGGGATGCTCTTGCTTGTGATGAGCTCAAGGAATGGGGGCTGCCCAGTTAGTAAACTCTCCAGTAGAGTCATAAACTCTGCTATGGGACAGAGACTGAGCTTTAAGAAAGAAAGGAATGAGTTTGAGGAGCTGTGAGAAATGGACTGCAAACTCTTCACTAGAAGACTGTAGGTAGAATTGTGTGCATCAATATTTTGTCCAAGTCAGCTGCTTGGACAAAAGGTTCAAGCAGGGTTTAGGACCCAGTGCAGTGAAATGGGAAAAACAAGCACACAAAAACGTAAATAAAAGCTGAATGAGAAATCAAAACAATGCTTTGGTGGTTGAAAGGACTTTTTTGCAACCTTAAACAGACAGTTTATTTTGTTTACTTGTAATAAAAGTGAGGGTAATATAGTACTCCATGCCAGAAACAGGAGGTCAAGGAGAGGCCAGTGGCCTGCAGAGAGGGACATTAACATATGGCTGAAACACTGTGTGTATTTGGCCCTCTGACCAGTTAGATTGGTATCCATGCCTCCAGGGCTAAGACATTCTAATGCTCTCTGCAGTACCCCAGGTGCTGCTGGAGGTCATTTTTCACTGGTCCCTTAAACAGCCATCACATAAGAGTAGGAAAAACTAAACCCATTGCTTGGGGTTCTTCTGGAGGAATGAGAAATATAGCAGGCTTCTCTTCAGAGGGTAGAGAAAAGAATCCATGTAGCTCCTATTAATGATGGAGCCAATGGGAATGCTTGTCCTCCTCAACCATAACTTTGAATCTTGCTGTGGTTTTTTCTCATGTGACTTTTATTAGAATTTTCCCAATTAAAACATTTTGAAAAAGTCAGAGATTCAAAACATAAAGAAACCCCAAAACAACCCCAAATCCTAAATAGAGATGGAAAAAGCCATTGAGGTCACCTAATTTTGCTTCTGCATCTGGGAAGGTATTTTGGTTTGGTTTTCTTGTTTTGATGGGGTGGCAGTCATTTTCTTATTTGGATGGGAAGATTTTTGTTTTGGACAGAAATTCTTTCTTTTGTGTAGCCACACATTTTACTTGAAAAAAATGTTCAAACATGATATGTAGAATGTTTGCAGTGAGATAAAATTCTGATGTACTCTGCTGTTTTCTCAAAAGCTGAGTATCTACATTTGTTTTAGCACAATTTTTTACCCTTTTGACTGAAGTCTTTGTTTTGCTGCTAGATTCTGTTCAGAAATCCAGATAGCTGAAATAATGCTTTGTGAAACATTTGGAGTTTTTTATGTTTCAACAATAAGGAAAAATTTGGTGTTTAAATGTTGATAAGAAACAGAGTGTTCCTGCTGGAATAGGTGTTATTATTTAGTTTGTGGACCAAATGATGATTGACACTGTTAGTATGTTTTTGAAGTAGAGCCTAAAACTCTGTGGCAGCTCTTTTGTGGTGGCATGACTTAATAAACAATTTTTGCTTTTTTTTGCACACCCTCTAGCATTGTTGATATCTATTCTGTCTTGGGACTTCAAATAAGAAATAACAAAATACCTTGAGGGAACTATTCTCATGGTGTTAGTTAACTTAGCTAAATTAATCCACCATCACAAAATGCACTTAAAGAGCAATGAAATATTGTTTGACTTCTGCATGCTGAAAACTCTACCATTAGTCGCTGAAGGATTTGTAGTGTTCAATAAAGAAGTAACCTGTTGTAGTTATAATTGTGCATGGCACATTGAATTATGGAGAAGTGATTGCTCACCTAAGGTTGAAATTGCCAGTGATGCATTTCTTGGGGCAGCTCTACTAGGAGGATAGTTTTTATAGGCACATAAAAGATACCAAGTATGGGAGTAGCCACAAAGCAACAACACTGAGAGTGGTGTGCTGTCATAAAATGTATGAAGGAGCAAAGGGAGTGGGACAGAGGCAGAAAAGGACCATAAGTTTTACTGTACTGTTGGCAGAAGAACTATACTGATAGATGCATATGGCTCTCCTTTGCTCCAATTTGAGGAGCAATCAGCAGAATGCACTTTCTGGAAGTGTGCTTCTGTGGTGATAAGTCTGTTAACTTCAGAAAAAACACCCAGAAGAGAGCTGTGATTCAAAATGCTTGCGGGTGATGTCCTTTCTCTCCCAGAAGCACCATTTTCAACACCACTGTCTCTTTGTTCATGAGGCTATTAAACAGAGGAAAAAATCAATACATAATTTATCTTTCCACATGTGGCAGAGTTCAACAAAGTGAAAGAAATTGATAGCAACTGAAGAAAAAAGCCATGGTTTTGGTATTATGCTGGGAAAGAAAATCACTTCTTATAGAAGCCGTTTCAATGTGCTTTTGTATCTGTTGCATATGTCAATGTCATATGTGAAAATGGATGTTGTATGTATACATTTGATAGCTGGCTTTGTGCAAAGGTTTCAGGAAAAAAAATCAGGACTGATGTGCACTACTAGGAATGGGAGGTGATAACAGTAACATTATCCTAATCAAGACTGCAAATCTCTGTTCCAGAACATAAAAAGCTCAGACTCAAGTGTTTCTCTGTCTAACGAGGCTTTAAAAATCATGTTTTGCCTTCTAGGAAAAAAAATAATTAAATCATCTCCAGAGAGATGGGTTGTTTTTTTCCGTCTGGTATCTTTTTTTGTCCTGGATTCACCTCCATGAGTGTGATGTGGTGGCTGAGGAACAAGATGCAGCAGCATGGGAATTCTGTATGCAGGAGTGGTTCTCTGGGAAAGGAAATAAACTGGAGGATCTCCAAGTGGCTTCCTCAGAGGCTTGTTTTTGGACTCACAAGTTCCAAATTTTGTGGAGCTCCTGAACAACCTGTGGAAAGAGGAGGGTTGTCAGCTCTCCAGACTTTTAAAAATCCCTGCTGCTGGTGCTAAGAGAAAGGCTTCCTCGTAACTGTCGGACAATGGCTGTGCCTAATGAATGAGTAGTCCTGTAATTGTGGCTATTGCAAATGATCGTTTCGCTGCCAGCTGTAAAGCATTAGGAATTGTAGTTTGTGCACAGTGTGTGCTCTGAAGCTCACTGGCTAGAGTCAAAATCAAAATCGTTTGTATTTTATTCAGCTCGTTGTACTTTAAGCAGCAGAAGTGTTTAACAGCATTTGGCTATTGTGAAAAATGCTACTGTATTTATTCATCTTTGCATGTCTCTGACTGTTCAGGGCCATGGGAGACATATGCCTGGTGTATCTTGGAGTTTCTCTTCAGCTGGGCAGCTGGTGCTGCAAAAGTCAGGTCAGTTTTTCTGGCAGACAGTTGCTATGACAGTATCACTTTACCTCCAGGTTTTCTTCATTTAGGTGTATTGTTTATTGCTATGCAAGATCTTGAGAGCTCACTGTAATTGTCACTCTCTAACACAAATACCTTGACAATGAATCTTCATCCTTTTCTTGCAAACACAATATAAAAGCTGAAGTGTAATAGTTCTTTATATGATATTATTGAATTCCCTTCACTGGTGTTTTGAATCCAGGAAAACAAACTCATTAGACTGGCAAACTGATGTTCTGAAATAGGTCAGGATTGTGGAGTTTATGCCAGGCCTTCACTGCAGTCCCATGGAGTGTATGGCCATGTTTAAATTTTACAGCTGGAGTTTACTGGTCTGGGCTTTGCAAGTATCTGGGGACATTTTGAGGAGAAGATATTCAGATTTGGAAATTGCTGTAAAATGAACCAGTGCCTATACTTTATCATACAGCCTTAAATGCTTGGAGGAAGAATTTCCCACATTTCTCATATTTGAGTTTAAGGATTTTTCAGATTGAGTGACTTCGTGCCAACATCCAACTCATATTTATAGTTCTCCTTTAACAATAGCATGATCTCAGCTCAGTGAGTGCAGAATTTTTTGTTCCACATGCTTGACTGATTTTTTCAGCTAAACTGCTGAAAAAATTTAGACCTTGCAATTAGGCTTCAAATGTTTCCTGAGATAATGCTTATATTTACATAATTTAGAGTTGTTGTGGTTGAGTCCACTAAACTGATGTATGAAGAGAAATCTTCCTGTATCCAGCAATGATTAGAAGATTATAGCACTTTCTTTTACAATTAAGAAATTATTGCAATGAAATGATCAAATTGGGATAAATTGTTTAGGGAGTGCATCAATATGTGCCCCTCCAAACATTTATATTGGTTTTCCTCTGGTTTAGGTGCCAGCATTTTAAGCAGATGATAGATTAACATTGTTCTTGCTCCCTGAGGCTGTGTATGTATCAGCAGTCAGTTGTCAAGCAGATACATTTCTGAAGCAATCTTCCATTTCTGTGACTGTCTCCATTCACAGTGATCTTAGTTTTCAGTGTGATCATGATGCATGTGAACTAGATGTCTTTGAGAGGAAATTAATCCAGAATAACTCCTCAGACACTGGAGACCCTTTGAGACAGCCACAATGGTCTAATCAAGAAATATGCCACCTCACCATGAAGTACCTAACATAAAGCGTGAGGTTCTTAAACCACTGAGAACTCCTTCAACATGTTGGAGATGTTCTTGCACTGTATCAAGGACTAAATGCCATCTGTATCGGTCCTTTACCAGCTCTCAGTGCTCTATTTTGACTGATGCTCCTTCCTCATCCACCTGTGCTTTTCCTGGTGTATAACCTCCTCTCCTTTTGCCTGTTTAACCTTCTGCTTCCCTGGGCCTTTGCCAAATCCCTTTTTAATATTTTTTTACAATTTTTAAAATTGTTTTTCTCTCCCCACCACTCCTCCTGTGTCAAAGTCACATATAGAGTCTGAGTAAGTTGAGACTTACTCGCCAAAAGACATAGTATGTCACAGCCAGGCCCTATGACCTGTGTTATGCAGCAGATGAAAACAGACTGTGCTAGCCTCTTCCACTGGTGTGCCCTAACCTGGTTTAGATGGCTGTTTTGTCTGGTGTTTGATGCATAATGTCTCTCTTTTAAAATTATTCCCCCCCCCAATAAGGTTGGAATGATTGTATCACTGAAATGCGTTACTCACACAATGTAATTCACATTGTTAAATGGATGTGCTGGACTCAGGAGTGTGTCCATACGCACAAAAAATAGAGGCTAGGTGCACTGTGCCCTTTGTTTTATCCTAAGAAGCCATGAGTAGCCTTTTCATTTGACTGAATAATCACTAAAACTCTGCTGTTTATCCAAACCATGGTCTTGGAGAAGATGCAGAAGCTATATGCTCCATTGCAAAGGAAATCCCAACCAGGAAATAGTGGCAAATGTATATCTACATAAAACATTTCTTTTGTTTTTTGAATCTTCTTGGGCCTGTCAATGAAACCTAAATAAGAAATTAATGATGCTATGGTGTCAGTAGCTTCTGTGTTTGACACAGTTGAGGTAAAAACCGTGATGTCCATTTCCCACACAGAAGGAAAAAGTTTGGTTTGTAAGGGCTTTCTCTTTCAACAAAATAGCACAGCCTACTTTAAAAGCAAGTAAGTTGCTGGCTTTGAGATATTTTGTATGCCATCTTTGTAGCCCTTTGATTTTACACAATAGCCTGCATCACTCACAGAGGATAACAGAAACTGAGAGAGACTGGGGAGAGCTAGAGCACAGGCAAAGTTTAATCAGCTCTGCCAAGCCTGTCAAATGTTGTTTGTAGGCGTGCACCAGTTTAGAACATGTAAATGAGTTTTGAAACTTTTTGTGTCTCAGCCATGCCAATTTAAGGCATGTATTTCATGATGGTTGCTGTTCCAAACTGTCTTAAAATACTATAGGGAAGAATAAATGTGGTCAGTAGAAGAATTTCACAGCCCTTACATACAACAAATGGAACTTTTTTTTTTTCATAACAAAGCTGCACTCGTCAGAAAATGTTAAGGTGCTTGTTTGTGCTGCTGAGCTGAAGTGGGCAAAACAGGAAGAGGAATGGAAATTGTTGATGGATTATATCTGTGGCAGTGGGGTCATGATCAAGAATGACTCCGCCACTAGTAAATTCTGCTGTGCCGAGCTTTGGCATTAAAACATAGGAAAGACAATAAAGTTTTTGTTTTATTAATATAAGGCAAGTCAATACTCATTAATTGTATGGTTATTGTGAGAAAAATAAAAAACTCCCTCAGTGAATGTTAAGGTGTTGGAGATTGCAAGCTGTTATAAAAGATAGTGGTTCTGGAGGCTCTTACAGGTTGCTGAACCTTGTTTTTCCCTCAAACCCCATGTTCTTCTAGTACATTGCTAAATTATCTATTTTTTTGTTGATAAGATATGTTGAGGGACAGACTAACAGAAAATGGTACAGTTGCTCTTTCAGGAGCACAGAGCCAGTTTGTGTGGATTGTGGTTATCATGTGCAGGAGAATTTCAGAATCACTGCTCTGGCAGGCCTGAACAGAGGCACTGGCATCACAGATGATAGCAATGCTCCAGCTTTGACTGATATTGGATGTACTGTGCTGCAGAGTATTCAAAAGGAACCAGGTTGTCTGCTTAGTGCTTGGGGGGAGTTAGAAGCTTTTCATGTTACTTCATTCTAACCAGCCTTCTCCACCCAAAATATAGCTGTAGGAAATCAGATTTTGAACTGCACATCTACTACTCTGATAGCTATCAATTTGTACTGATTTTTTTTTTTTTGACAGTGCCTGTCAGTTGCTGGCTGTTGTTAGAAGCTGTGATTTGCAAAGTGTTACTAAGATTCTAAGCAACCACTGTGTGAAAATATGTGATACTAGTGTCTGAGTCGTAGGGCATGGTGCCTCATTTGCAGTCTTACATTTTTCTCCTGAATGGTATTTTTATCTGCACTATGGCTCTTTTATGGAAAACTATATTAATAAGAAAAATGGGCAAAAACATTTTTATATCTAAGCATTAAAAAGAGTTTATAGAATATTGATTTAATAAGAAAATGACAATTTTTATGGCCTGTCTTTTGAAAAAGAAAATAGAAATGTAATAATTGATTAGTAATTAGAAATAATTAACACTTAAACATGCAAAACTCATTTATGTACTTAATCCTAATAACACTGCCACAGAACATGGGATTATATTTTACAACTCTTTACCTAATTATATGGATCCAGAATATAAAAATACAATGCATTAACCTGTGTAAATTATAAGTGCTCACGTAACTGCCTTTCATATTTTGAGTGCCTATAAGATACAACAATGTTTGGAACTAGAAAAATTCAATAGTTTGTTCTTACGTTATTTATGTTCTTTCCTACCAAATGAAGAAGGTGTTGATGATTGCTATGAAAGTGGTACTATTTTTCTTTGTTAATATTTAAACTTGTAAAAAACTCCAAACCAATATAAAAATACTGCATCATCTTTTTTTTATTAGGTAGACCAACTTCACATTTCCTTAAGACTGAGCTGCTTCATGGTTTTTCTTTCTACATTTTTACCTACTTTTTCACTCAATTCTCTAGTTATTTTACTTTTGCAGATCAAGTGCTGGTCTACTCTGTCTCACTTTTGAAAGTGTTCTTCACACTTTTTTGGACTTATCGGGTAATACAATGTAAAGGTGTTAGGGAAATTCTCATAATTAAATGAATTTCATTTGCTCAGTATGTTTTAGGCGTTATTAGTTGTGGATGGCTTCTACTGCTGAAGCAATGGCTAATAAAACTTGTGTCTAAATTAGCAAGTTGCAAATACTCTGACAGACTTTTTTTGTTCCAATTTGGTTGTTTTACCAGTAAGCGAATTAAGAAATGTACCATACTTATCCTATTTGCCGTCTAACCTTATATAGTTTTTATATTTTTGGATACTCCAGTGTGTGTCATTGTTGGGCTTAAATCAAACCTTAAGAGTGAATGTATATGCAAATCCTAGTTGTTTATGCATAACGACCATGACAAGTTTTAATAAGCAATTAATTAGATTTTGTACTAACCCTGCAGCAGGTCACAGGCAATTTTGCTTACCGATTCTCCAAGTCCTATTTGAACATGTATTATTACTGTTGTACTGCATTTCATTATAAAGTATAATCTGTGACTGGGTAAAAATGGACTTGACCTGGGTGTGGTAGTACTTATTCTTATAGATATTTATTCATACCTTGGATACAACATGGAGGCAAAGAGCTGAATTAATTTGAAGTTTTCTCCTTCTGTGCATAAGACTGGAGCTAAGAGAAAGCTGCAGACTCCTTAGAGATGTTGCTGATTCATTATTTAATCATCTTTCTGTCATTTTACTTCTAAATATTAAAAAAAAGAAAAACCAACGAAAGGTTTAAGAGCTTGAAAACTCTCCCCTACACAGAAAACAAGCTGTATTAGACATAAGGAAGTCTCATTCCCACTTTACTAGATTAGTTGGAAAAACAGTAAGCTTAAATGACCATTGAGAACCAGGTTTTACTAGCTCCCACAAATACAACTGAAGGAAAGGAGCAAGGAGTTAGGAGTGAAAACAAGTTAGCTTTGGAAAAATGGATAGCCACTTATCAGAAGATAAATGGGGCTGAGAAGAGATTTTTACCATCAAGATATGGCATATAAAATCTGAAGAAAATACAGTCTGAAAACAGATTCTCCAATGAATGTCCCCATTAAAATAAAGTATCTTGATTTGTCCAATAGGAATCAAGTTAATTGTTTTCAAATAAGGCTTACTATAAAATCTGGGTCTAAGGGAACTTTATGTTAATCAGCATAATCAATTCTTTATCCATGCAGGGGGAAGCTCAAACAGATTAGACACTGCACTCATTTTCATGGCCCTGAGTTAGGCATGCCATTTTGCTCCTGGAGGAAAGACCAGTCCTAAGGCTGGAATTCAGCAAGACTTCCTCTTCAATGCACAGAGGAGCCTAGAGAAAAGTGACACAATCTGCTTTAGACTAAGATGGATGTCTCTTCTTCCAGCTAAAGCAGAAACATGGTATAAAATAACTTTCTTTGAATAGGTGTTTGAAATTTTCCGTAACTATCTTTTGGTCTCTGGCAGGCTTCAACAGAAAACACAATTTTAGATCAAGTGTGTTTAGGGCAGTCAAATTTCCACCTAATAAAAGGGTTATATTTCTGAAAAATGAATTGTACTTTTTTGTTCTACAATGTGAAGAACATCAACGCTGCTTTTTAAAAATATATCTAATAATCTTAGAACACTTTATCCTTTGTGCCTAGTTGAAGACACTTATAATGTACCCAGAAATGAAATGGTGATTTCAAGGGCAAATAAATTTCCCGTAGTGGGGCTGAAAAACTGATTATAATAAGTGTGACTAGACTGGATCTGCCAATGCTTACATCATCTAGGAGACTTTCCCTGCGGTACATTTCAAAATGGAGACACTTTGCTCATGAGAATGGACACTTATTTGGTAACTCATGTATGGTGGCATTAGGGAGGATTCTGTGGCTTAGTCAACAGATCTTTTGTTTTTTTAACTGCTTGAGTTGTGGAGACTAGGGACTTATATTACGTGCTGTGCCAAAATTCCAAGCAGACATAGGAAGACTTGGCCACTGTTTGTGAACACCTTAATTATTTAAGGCTATCTGATCACATGACTAGGTTTTTCCCAGTCCTGCTGCAAGTTTTGTTTATGTTTGACAAATTGCCATAAGAAGAGGTCTCCAGGTTAGTTAAACCAACATTTTTCATTCGTACAACCTCAACTTGAAGTCTACCACTGCATGAAAACTCCTACCGAGTTAGGAATCAGTCACAGAAATAAAGTGTTTCTACTATTTCTTGTAGCAAGGCTCTCCTTCAGCATGGTTTCCTTCATCATCGATGAAAAGATAGGGCTAGAACACATCTCAGGAGGCCAAATAATTCACCCTCCTTCCCTAACAGATTCTTCTCCCCTCTAAGTGGATTTCAGCTGTATGTTTTAAGCCAACAGATGATCAACTGACCTGGTCTAGGTTGCCTGCCATACTTGTGATTCTACCACAAGATTTTCATGCCTGAATATTCTTGTTGCTTTTCTAATACCCAGACTGACTCTTCTTTGCTGTGGTTACTTATTTTACTGTCTGCTGTGGGTGTAGAGAGAAGTTTGTTCTGAGTAATGCTAATACTGAGATTCTTTGCTGCATTTATTTTCCCCTAGCATACAAAGAAACATGAATGTATATCCACATATACACATGTGTGTACATATGTAAATAAACACAATTTAGTCTTTTGTCTAGTCAGTCTTAGGTGTTTTTCAGGAAGTCTCTTTTTGATTGAAAAAAGTGATTAATATTAGACGTACTGCTCTCCTCTTCCCAGTTCTGGAGAGAATGCAAAATTTAATTTTTCTTTGTAAATATGTCCACACTGGGACTATATCTATATGCAAGCACTGCTGAAGATCTTTTCCCTGGGAATACCTGTGGGAGGAATCCCAAGCCCATCTCTCTCTCTCTCTGCATCCATAATCCAGGAGTCACCTTTGAGAGGGACAAAATAGAGATCCACTTAAAAATAGGTGCTCCGGATGTGATTTAAATAAAAAATTATCCTAATTGTCCAAGCTGCCAGGTGGTTTAACTTTTTTTTTGCCCCGCTATTTTTAAAGAGTATATCCAGGATAAAATTTTCTGGATATGAGTTCAAAGCAGAAGAATGTGTTTCTTTGTAGCCTTGGCTTGGGTGCTTAGCCCAGGGGATGCTAGCACTTCTCTGAATTTCACTATGGGGATGTTTGTTCTCCCTGTGTGATTTTTTTTTTTTTTGTGATCTCTGTCTGTTGCATTTCTGGGGTCACTGGACCCCAGCACCTCTCTGCTTAATCCCTTCCTAGATCTGAGCATTAAGCCCAGTGCAGGCATCCTCCATCTCACAGTGTAAATATTTACAAGGATAACTGCATCTAACTGGTGGCTGAAGGCCTAACATTAAAAATCAACAGAAAACTAAATATAAACTGGATTTTATAGGTGAAGCATGCATCTTCTTTTAGCAGATGAACACTATCTGAAGGAAGGATAGCTAGCAATGACAGCAGTACACTTACAAGCATCTGCAGACTAGAGTGTATGTGGAAATTATGATAAAATACCACTTTTACATAAAACAGTGCCTGACATTCTATCTCATCAGTATCTGGTCTTCTACTGCTTGCAAGCTGTAGTGCTGAAACCTGCCAGAGAATAGAGTCTGAATAGTCATAACTTTATGCCCTTAACTTTATTCTGGACGGGTGGACATTACAGTGATATGTGTATATATGTGTATGCAAACACATATATGTGTCCATTCAGTCTTCAAATTCTGTCTTCTGTGCTGCTCGTTAGTTTGGCTGTTTTTAGGGAACTAGATGAGTCTATTTTTGGAAGAATATTCTTCAGTGTGATAAGTAACGTTACTTCTGCCTTTGTCTTATGAGAAGCCCATTAAGTAAAACTTAAAATAGGAAAGATGATCCTCTCCTTCCAATTCCTTCTATTAGTTTTCTGAGGAAGGCTTTTCTGAGTTTTCTGTTATATTTTTATAATAAAAATAACTCTGGTTTTTAGTCTTATTGCAACTTGTTTATTACTTGTTCTATGTGTTATAAAAATGTTTTCAAATACATAGGTTTCTCATGCATTTAATTGCAGTGAATGTTCTCAATGCCCTCCAGAAAGTCCTTTAAACCTGGACAATAATCAACTTTGACATTACTGGTATCATATTTGTCCAAAAAGCACACATTTTCTTACATGTGCTCATGACTTTTCTTCGTTTCATATCTGAAAGAGGGGAAAAAGGAGCTCAAATCTGTTTGGTTTTTAACGTGCTGTCTTTTAAATTAGGTAGGCAAAAAAATCGATACGTCCTCTAGTTCCTGCAATCTTCATTCTGTAAAGTTCACTTCTACTCATCAGAAACCAATGCTGGTTGCAATCCAAGGATAAATATGTGTGCATGACTGGTGCGAGTGAACTTCTTATCAGAATATTGACAGAAAATCCCTGACATGCATAACCATTAAAACAAGCGGCCTAGTTTTTAAGAGTAGTGTCCAAAGAATAGGTGATAAATCCAAATGGGAAGGTAAGGGGTAGTCTTTTCATGAAGGATAAAAGGAGGAGGTATCTTGGCAGCCTATGTTGAAATACTATTTTCCTGCCTAAGCAAAAGTCTTTCCTGTCTAAATGCATGTTAAAGATAGTATTTGATCAGATCTTCACAGCTCCATCTCCTCTGTTTTATTAATTTTTAAATCCCAGTTTGCATTCTTGAACATTTAGTTGTGTTTAATCAAATTTTTGCATTTTACAGTGTCATTTGCCTTCTTTAAAAAAGTCATGTTGTTTTTAGACTGCAGAATAAATAGTACATAATCTTATTTGGTTATCTATCTCACAGTATTGTATAGTGGCTTCAAAAACTCCCTCTATCTACAGACATTTCAGTCAAATCCCTAACTGAAGTTTACTGTTTACTAAAAATATTCCTGAATAAAGTCTGTAACCATGCAAGACACAATCAGTTTCTCTTTTTAATTGCAGTATATGGCCTAGTCTGGAAATTGCTCTTCATATTCTCAGTCACACCTTAGCAAAACCATAAGACTTCCTAATGAATACACTTATTTCTTGTATGGCATGGAAATCTAATATTTTGGGATGGCTTCTTCTGTTTGACTTCAGAGATCACCAAAACTGTACGCACATCTGTTTAACTGTGTTTTCTGACTTGTTTCTGTTTATTTCCCACCATAAGGGCTTCACGATCTGAGATAAAGGTTCCATTTTGCTCTATTTCTATCGTGCCTGTGGGGGGGGGGTGTCATGGTATGATTAATTATTTCTAATTGTGAAGAACAGCCATCAAATAATTGATGGTAATACCAGATTCCTGCAGCAGGGGCTGTTATGGCTGGCACAACGGAGTGCAGAGTCATTGCATTTCAGGTCTGTATGATCACTGCTGGTTTGTGTGCCCCATGGCATGTCTGCTTCAGCTGTGTTGCACGTACCACCTTTGGGCTTTTTACCTCTTATTGTAAGAGGTGGGTTGTGTAGGGTGGTATGACAGGTCTTTTCTTGGTTTGATGCTACCTTTTCTTCAAATGTCAAACTACTTCTTGAAGCTTGCCACTTGTTAAAAGTGATTTATTTTGTTTAAACTTCTATTCACTGTCTCTTGAAGTATCTTGGGTAGTTTCTCTGTGTTAGCCTTTTCCCAGGTTGAAGTCATCAAAATGATATCTAAAAGAAACTACAAATGGAAACTATACTGAGAAGCTCCTGATGAATGGGTGATATCACCTCATTCATCACAAGGCAGGTCGTTCTGCAGTAACCCATCTAATGATACATTGCACATCTGTGATAACACAATTTTTTCTTGGGAGTACTTCTCCCAAGAAAATGCATTAATGTGAAGAGCATGTCCTATGTCCTGCTGTAAGTGTGTATCAGAGAAACTGAAGATGCACAAAGAGAATGACATTCTGTGTATATTTTATTGCATTCACTGACAGGACGTTAAGGATTGCAGCAGTTCAGAAATGTTCTAGGACTTCTTTGCTGCTTTGAAGGAAAAAGGCAGAAAAAGGTCAGGTAGCAGCTCTAGATGATGTGGGTATATGGATAACTATTTCCAAACAGTCAACTCCCAACCTGCTGTGTTATGGCACAAACCACAGTGACATTCTATCGCATCCCTCTGCAGAACAGATGCAGACAGTGTTTCTACCTTTTGTGTTTTGCAACGTAGAGTACAAATTGTGGTCAAACCCCTAGGTTTGGAGAAAGAATTATTGAAATTTAGGAAGTGTCATCAGCATCACAGTCATCTAAGTGAAAATGATAGTAAACTATTCAAAGAAGTAATTCATATTACCATGTACATTAAATTTGCATTCAAGTGGCAGATGTGACAGGTTGCAGTGCAGAAAAAAGATCATCTCAGATATTTCATATTTGTACCCACTCATGGGCTGAAACATTTGGATGACTTTATGTGAGCAGTACATTTGTCAGACCTGTCTGTAAAACAGGTGTCGCTTCCCACGATTAGAATGGCATTTACAGACCTTCAGTGGATCCTCTTCCTTTCATCTCTTACACATTTTTGATGAATGTGTTTCCTGTGATGCCTGCTTGGTCAAAAAATATCATATTGCCTCTTCACTCTGCATCTTTCTCCACTCTTCTTCCAGGGTCTTTGATTATTTAGATTTAGTATTTGTTTGAGGTCACTCCCATAGTCCCTTTTTAAAAGAGGTAGCTGAAAAATCTGAACTTCAGGTAGTTTGTTTTTTTTAAATGTGCTTTTTAGTCATTTATTCTCCGACTAAAGTTATTCCTCATGCATCTGAATGTGCATATTTTTGGAGTAATCATGGCTGCGATGAGTTCATGTAAATCTGCATCTTTATTGGGCCACTGTTTACATTTCTGGTTTTGCATTTGAAATACAGCATTTAACATGGCATTTGAAGTCAGGCTCTGATGAAGTTCATAAGTAGCTATAGAGTAAATGGCTGTTAAGAAGCATGCATTGAAATGCACGGCTATCAGAAGACTGCTTTCATCAATTAGTCTTTGTAGATTGATGAGCAACCTGAATAAATAAATTCCCTCCTCCTCTCACAGTTTTTTTTTTCTCCTCTGATGTTCAGCTTGCTCCTTTCATAATATTTAAAGAATGAGAATTCTAAACTGTAGTTGGGGGCTTCTTAATCTTGGGAGTCTTCTATTACTTGCAAATTTAATGTTGGCTTAGCTTTGGTGTGTGAAAATCTTCCTTTCTTGAAGGTCTGATGTTGTGAAGGGGAAAAGGGATATGAGAGTGATTTGAAATGCTATTTTTATTTTTTAGGACAGTTTGTTGGGGTTTTTTTTTTAAGGCTTTTGTGTCTTAATACTCAGGTTTTACTGTCTATTTCTTGAAGTTTTTATCTGTGTTAAGAGGAAAGCAACTTCTAAGTCTTTCTCAATTGCATTAAATTCTATTTTCCTGCTATTTATTCTAATTATAATAGATGGACATTTTGAAGGAAACTAGTTTTGATAGCAAGGCTTACAGCAGACATCTATGCATTTCTGTCTCAGCTTCAGTGTACTGAAAGCAAATCAATGTTTCTGCCCTACTGCAATTTTATACCAGCTACCAGTTTTCTGTGTGTAAGCTGCAAAATTTATTTCTAGAACAAGAAGAAAAGCAATTTGAGACACCAAATTCTGTAAAAAGAAAAAAGAAGTGCAGTTAGGTTACTGATTTAATACTACTACTCTAGTATGCTGTGTTAAATGAACAAATTGAATTACAGGACTCAAATTTGTCAATAGGAAGCTTTTGCAGTAACTACTATTTTTAATTCATTTTTTTAAGAACTCGTAAGTTCTTTCCTTTCTCAATTGTCTTAAATGTACATTCAGTATTTCTAAGAGATTCAGGGAAAAGATAATTTAATACAGAGTTCTTCTCGGCAATGTAAGAAATAGGAGTCTCTATCAAACTCTTAAGACAATTTATCACAAGGGCACTGTTTGACACAAGTGACAGCAGGATTTCCTGAACCAAGTCTCTTTTGGACTTGGAAGTTGATCCTTTATTAGCCATCTGGAAATAAACCTGAGCAATATGTCATCTCTGTGAGCCCAGGGGTTGTTTTCTTTGTTTAGGTTTTTTTGGCTTTTTTTTTTTTTTTTT